>JAEIHY010020083.1:0-33889 GCA_018904565.1 Drosophila tsacasi | reverse complement strand
CACAGTTATTAACACAATTATTTACACACGATTAACACAGGTCCGAACGGGTGGAAAGACACGGAGAGACTGAGGCTGCACGGCGAGGCGCCTCTATTTATAGGTGCGAGAGATGGATAGAGATTCAGATAGATTGAGATAGTTCGAGAGAGAGATAGAGAGAGGGAGGGAGAAAGAGAGCGAGATTGAGAAAAAGTTGCCGCGGTCTGACTGAGGCTGCTACGGCAAGGCACCTCTATTCATAGGTGTGGGAGATGGAGAGATTGAGATGGATCGAGATAGAGATATAGAGAGCGAGATAGAGGTAGAGAGAGATCGATTTTTGAAACTTTGCAATGATAGACTGAAATTAAACCTAAAAAAGTTGTTGGCTAAAATATTGCTAATCCCTTCAATGGTTTAATTGGAGAACTTTTCTACATTTAAAACTTGATATCTTGGCACCAGTGGGCTCACTCGTGAACACCTTTGCCGAACCCATTGGGTTAGCCCCAAAAAAAAAAAATTAAAACCAAAATCCGATGGCCTCCAGATTCCGCCTGGATAACCTGAGCCACCTCCTAGACAACCGAACAGAAAACTCCAAGAAAACCCTTCCGCCACAAAACCAATCTTATATAAAATGTAGTTCATAAGTTTAATACCTAAATTAGTAACCACCCAGTCGAGCGGTAGCCCATATCACCTTAAGTTCTTAATTAATAAGTTGGCATTTGGTTTATACAAGAGTTAGATAGAGTTATATAGAGGTACAGAGAGATCGATTTTTGTAACTTTGCAATGATAGACTGAAATTAAATTTAAAAAAGTTGTTGGCTAAAATATTGCTATCCCTTCAATGGTTTAATTGGATAACTTTTCTTGATTTAAAACTTGATATCTTGGCACCAGTGGGCTCACTCATGTACACCTTTGCCGAACACATTGGGTTAGCCCCCCCAAAAAAAAAAAAAATGGAAACCAAAATCCAATGGCCTCCAGATTCCGCCTGGATAACCTGAGCCACCACCTCCTAGCCAACCGAACAGAAAACTCAAAGAAAACCCTTCCGTCACAAAACCAATTTTATATAAAATGTAGTCCATAAGTTCAATACCTAAATTAGTAACCACACAGTCGAGCGGTAGCATGTATCACCTAATGTTCTTAATTAATAAGTTGGCACTTAGTTTATATAAATAAATAAATAAATTTGTTTGCGCTTACCGATCGGAGCTATCAGCCTTATATATATAGTAGGATATAGGATAATAGTTTTCGTTCGGACTTACCCGCGGTAGAGGACACTCAGCTACCATTCATCGCCACACCGCTGACGTGGACCAGATTCATACATGATTAAGTCCTTTCGAGAGCAGAGCTTTTTCACACAGTTATTAACACAATTATTTACACACGATTAACACAGGTCCGAACGGGTGGAAAGACGCGGAGAGACTGAGGCCTGCCGCGGCGAGGCGCCTCTATTTATAGGTGGGAAAGATGGATAGAGATTCAGATAGATCGAGAGAGAGATAGAGCGAGGGAGGGAGAAAGAGAGCGAGATTGAGAAAAAGTTGACTGAGGCTGTTGCGGCGAGTCGCCTCAATTTATAGATGCGAGAGATGGATAGATATTGGATATTGGTTGTATCGCCACTCAGGAAGCGCCACTCAGTGGTTGCAAGATTTTTTTATGTCATCTGAGAGCAGCGATGCCGATGCTCCGGATGCGAATTATTTACATTCATTCAGTGTGAGATCGCCGAGTCAGAGAGAGATGCATACAAAGAAAAAGAGAGAGGCAAAGGGATACATATGTTTGGAGACTTTCTATCTTTCTCTGTCAGTTTCTCTATGTCTTACCATCTCTCGCAAGCTCCAGCTCTATTTATTTCTCTCTCTCTCATGTCTCACTCATGACTCTCCAAATTCGCTCTACGTTTCCTTCTCGATCTATCTTTCCTACGTCTATCTAACTCTCTCTGACTCTATCTATCAATATCTCCCTCTTTCTCTATTTCTCTCAATATCGCTATATTTCAATCTCTATCCATTTCTCGGACCTATAAATACACTCGACTCACCGCAGCAGCCTCAGAGTGTCCTCGCCAACTTTTTCTCAATCTCGCTCCTCGCTTTCTCCCTCTCTCTCTCTATCTCTTTCTCGATCTATCTGAATCTCTATCCATCTCTCTCACCTATAAATAGAGGTGCCTCGCAGCCGCAGCCTCAGTCTCTCCGTGTCTTTTCACCCGTTAGGACCTGTGTTAATTCGTGTGTTAAAAAGTGTGTAAATAACTGTGTTAATCACTGTTTGAAGAACCTCTGCTCTCGAAAGGACAGAATCATCGATGAATCTCGGCCACGTCAGCGGTGTAGGTAAAGGAAAGGTGACTGAGTGTCCTCAACCGAACCAAAACTATTATCCTATATTCTATATATAAAGCACTGGTACGCGCTGGTATAACTAATATTTAAAATTTAAGAAAAATAAGTGAACTGTGAAAAATAATTGTTAATATTAATATAAATATGGTAAAAAAATGAAGAGTTATATTTATTTGATCTTTTTTGGCTAATTAATGTTTAATTATGTACATTTTATATTATTTTATCAAAATGCATCCAATTGGTGCACATTAAAACCCGTTAAAGTTTAGTTTAGAGCAAAATTGGATTTGTCAGGCATCAGCGCCATCTAATGGAGTTTTTCTGGCACTTTTTAATGGTGGCTTCAACATATAGCCGCACAGATGGCGCCACCGACTAACGTCAAGTCCGGTGTAAAACGGGAAAGAAATTGTAAAAAACATACTAATAATTCTTAAAATTAATTTATATTCAAATAAAACACTGAAAGAAATACTTTTTTTTTATGATAAGCAACTACAGCAGTAATGGTATTGTATTGTATTGTTTAGTATTTTTACAAAATAGTTTTTATAAATGTAATATAACTAAAAAAATGCCTATAAAAGAAATTTAAATTTTCACATGTAAAATATATGATTATTTTGTTGAACCTTTTATTTAAATATTTTTTAGGAGGAGGAAGGAAATCCACAAGGAAGTTATGTTAAATAAAATAATAAAATAATTAAATATATTTAACAAAATAAGTGAGTTTGAAAATTTTAACTTAGTTTATTTTTTTATAGAGTTTAAACTTTTTAAATTCTTCAATTTTCTAAAGGTATTATTAAGTTTGGCCTCATTTTTGTATAATTATGAATGTATTAGATATTAACTAAATTGTATTAAATATAAAATATAAGATAAAATAATATAATATAATATAAGACATGTCCAAGGAAGGTCACTAAAAATGTAGAACTAGTAATGAAAATATTATTCCATAACCCTCGTCGACTCCTGCCAGAGGCTCGTCGCCCCTACAACGTAAAAGCGATCCATCACGATCCGCAATGCCCCTGCCCCGGCACATATATATATCATTAACAAAACACTTGTTGCGATGATAAAAAGTGGGAAGTGAAATATAAATGCGTTTCAGCTAAACTGACAGCGGCGAACACACAATTAACCATGCTAATTCCCCGCCGATATTCAGACCCGGAATGGGGATCGGACCGGGAGTCGGGAACCGGGACTGGGGGAGGGTTGGTTATGTTGCGGTCCGTGTAAATCACAACTAACACTATAAATTGCTAAATTATTGCTTACAGCGGCCTTACAGTATTTTATTTTGCATTTAACATTTGCTTAATGCCATCATAAATTTTGTGCTCGCATCGAAATGGCAATAAATACATTAGCGAACGCAGGGCGAGGGCGGCTCATTGAATTTCAAAATGATGCTAAAGTGAGAAAAGCTTTCAATTGAATTTAATGCGAAAAGTTGATATGCAAATTGGGCTCAGCTCGGATCGCAGATCGGTGCGATGTTGTTTACTTTATTTATTATTTATTTATTTATCTGTCCAAGTCCAACGATTGCCGCCGCTCGCCGGCTAATACCTACATATATATTTAATCATTAATAAATGGGAACATTTAGCGGCCCACATCTCGGCTTATCGAATTCGAATTTATCTCGCAGAGCGACCTCTTCCAACCCGCAATTAAATGCACATTAATCACTCACCTTCGCAGGAGCAGGCGACATGTGTTTGCCCATCGGCATTTCAAGTATACACACATCTGTCCCCGCCGACCAGCTCCCTTGCCCATCTCTAGATTTCCATTTCTAATTCGATTTGAAGAAGAGATTCACAGATTCACAAGCTTCCGAACAATGGTAGCTTTAGAAAGTGTAACTATTCAATAGTGTAAATTGGTATTTTAGTAGCAAGTAGATTCAATGAGTTTCTGGCTCTCCTTTTGAATGTATAGCTCGAGGACTTTCTTTTCGAACACACTTCCTGGCCTGGCACAGGTTCTCTGGATCCGTAACTATTGATATTAACCCACTTGGGCTTCACCATCCCCTCGCTCCTGCTTCTCGGGAAACTAAAAAGTGGATCAGGTATTCTCCCTAAACAGAAGGCTGCTGGGATTAAACCAAAGAACTTGATGAATGTTACAGCCGAATGTTGGAGTCGACAAACCATATTAAAGATTACAGATCAACCAATATTTACCTTCCTATATGTAGGACAAACTATGCCTTGAATGAGACCATTTCTAGGGCCTTAACTTATTTCAATAAGCTGCCAGCGAACATGCAAATGGACCCAAGCTCACAAAGAAATATAGTTAAGAATGCTCTGTTCCAATATTTTGCCTCAATCAATTAATGTTAACAACAGTTAAGTAGCCAGTTAAGGTTCCGTTGGCGAAATAAAAAAATAAATAAATAAATAAATATCAAAAGTATCCTGATTTTTAAAGATGAAGATGATGATAAGATGGTTGCCACAAAACCCAACCATGGGCGGGCATTGGCTGAAATGGAATTTCGGAGCTTAGCTATTCTCCATCAACCAAGTCATCGGTATTTTTATAATTAGGACCAAGCAGCTGTCTTCTGGCATCGAACAGAGAAGTTATATAAATAAATGATATATTTTCTACATAATAGTGATTAATTATTTATGTATTATTATTTAGGTTATTTTTTATACCCTTGCAGGGTATTGACATCTTAGTTAAAAGCTTTCAATTCAGTCAAGGAGTCATTTCCGACCCTATAAATCACATATATTATTGATCAGAATCAAAAGACGAATCGATCTAGCCGTGTCTGATAGAAAACTAATTTTTAAAATTTTTTTCATAATTTTACAAGGGGTAACATCATAAAAATGGTTAAAAATAAAAATAAATTCATAAATTATTTTTATATTTTTAATTTTAAGCTGAGTAAAAGATTTGTTAACCTATTAAAAACTAACAAAAAAAGGTTTTCCGATTTGAAAATAAATGCTTTTTTAGTCAAGCTATGATATTTTGAAATTTTCATTTTTCCAAAAAAATTAGCACATCAAAATGTGTATTTTAATGTATATATTTTAGGTGTTCCTGGATATCCAATTTCCATATGAATAGTATTTCGATTCACCATGAAAATCTTAAATAATAATACAACTTCAAGAAAATTTCAACATTATAAAAACTTATAAAATTGTTAAAAATTAATATCCCGCTTTTTTAACCGCTTTCAAATGAGAATTCTGATTCTCTCTCTTTATGCAACCTGCAAGGGTATACAATCTTCGGTTTCCACGAGTAACAAGTACCAAACAGGGGCCACCAGCGGGTTAAGGGGGTCAAGAAAGTCGCATTGGCGTTTTCTGCTATTAATTCCATTGAACGAACCAGTTGCCGAGTTACCAAGTTACCAAGTCGCCCGGCTACGAACTGATGGCTTAATTATCTACTTAACTTAAGAATATTAACTAAATTGCAATACTATAAATATTGTATTTAAAGGTAATGAAGGGAAAATAATGTCATAAAAGTGCAAAGTGCATTTCATTCTCATTTAATCTTATTTAACCTCCGATTAATACAATTTTCTGTGTAGAAGCTTTCCCTTCGAAAGAATGCAATTTTCACCTGGATTCCAGACTCAAGTACGAGTATATTTTGGCAGCATTTCGTTTAGACATTTTCCCTGCTTCGCTGAGGCAACAAAATGTGCAACTCAGCGTCGATTTTCTGTTGACTTGCCACCGTTTTCCCCCAGCTCCCCCCCAGTCTTTCCCCCGCCACTCTCTGGCCGGTTGTTTGATTAAATTGTTTCAATTGTAAACGTTGCTCGCAATTTGTCAAGTCCAAGTGGCGTGTTTGTTACTTTTTTGTTGTATTTTCTGTTTTTGTTTTTTCTGTAACTTTTTTTTTTTTTTTTTTGCTTTTTTGTATGTGGCGCGTGGCGCGAATTCGAATTAAGAAAACAAAAAATGCAAGAATTGTGGTGGAGCAAATGTTGCGACTCCAAAGATACCTCGTTTTTAATAAGGGAAATGTTTAACATTTAGTTGTGAGCTTAAAAAGGTTATATAAAAATTGTAAAACGTACCACAAAGGCGACAGAGAAGTAGGAAAATATTAAACCAAATTAAGAAATTAAACAACTAAATTTAAATATAAATTTTAAATAAATTAATAATAAAAAGAAGTATGAAACAAGTACCAAGATAATTAGCCTGCTTTTTAGTAAATAAACTCATTGCTTTTCAGCTAATTTTGTTTAATGAATTGCCACTGAATTTGTACTTGGGAATTTTAAGGCCAAGCTTAAGCACTGTTGTATTTTATTTAAATATTCTATTAAGACAAAATTCCTTGCAATTATTTTCTTAAAGCTCTTTAGAATTACCTTCAGCTTAGCTACGAGTACAAACTATCTACGAAATTAAATACTACATATAGTATATCGAATTACAGAGCACTTCCAAGTCGTATACTCTCCAGGGTATACCCTGGCCATTGGTATTTGGTAGCAAAGCAAACAACAGTCTCAAATTGCCAATTTTTATACACTTTGTGCTCCTTTTCAAAACTAATCACGACTAATGAAAGACAACAACAGCAAGTAGCTGAGACTGCGGCCTGGATTTTTGGGGTCGGCCACGCCCCTAGCATATATATCCCTCTCTACATATATATCTTTACATATATATATATATATATATGTATATATATAGATATATTCACATGTAGATAGCGTAAAGCCGCACACACTCGCCCCCACATCTGGTGATTGACAGAGCGCCTGGGCCCGGCCAAAACAATCGAAGCCGCGCTTCAATCTGGACCCACGACACAGTCGCAGCCTCGGACAGACACAGCCGGGGCAGGGTTGGGGTGGGGCGAGGTGGAGCGAGGTGGAGCCCCCACTGTCCTCGTTTGGTCAACGCTGCGCTCTGGCCATAATTTAACCAAATGTCGTGCCAACGACAATGACTTCGATCACGCTCCGGTTTCTGGCTCAAATGCGATTTGAACCGTTTCGATCCGATCTGATCCGATCCATTGCCCCTTTTCCATTTGCTGAATCTGTCTTTTCGATGTCCTCGGGCATTTCCGCCGCAAATCCCTGAAAACTGCCAAGATATAGGGGCTGGGATGCCAAGGAAATCGCGGAAAATTGTGAATATTTTATGTAGAAAGAAGATAGATTATTTAAATAAATAAATATAAATATTAAAGGAAGCAGAAAGTGAGACAGTTATATAGATTCCGTTTCGAATGAATTCAAGAAGTAGGCCGAAAGTTTGACCCCGTTTTACCAACGAAATATTCACTAAACACACTTAAAATTAAGTTTAAAGATGTACAAAACTAACAAAAAAAAAAAAAAGATTATCTCAATATCTTCTACAGTTTTATCACAATAAATTTCTAAAAATAGGCTAACATTTCGGGCTTGTAACTAGAACCTCCCCTTAAGTCGATTTTAAATTGTTTATAAATTTGTATAATTTCGTTTTAATTCCTTTTAAAATCAAGTAATCGATTTTATATGGATTTATCGAGTGTATGCATTTTTAAGACAAATATGCTCTAATATATATTTTTTTTTAAATTGATACTTCAATCAATTTTTAAGCAATAATATTAAAAAACAAAAAAAATACTTATCATTCATAGCTTAATAATCTTTCTATTTAAAAGGACTTCCCCAGTAATAACAAATAACTTATCAAATTGTTTGGCTATAAATTTCATAGTCAGCTCTTTAAAACATTACATTTATGGCTCTATGACAACCAATTTAAATAATTCTTTTGCGATTGCCTAGCTTACATTTTGAGGCCATTAAAGTCGTGGAGGAAATTAAAAATCCATTGAACCCATTTAGCTTTGAGTGCCCCGTTCCGTCTCTGGGCTTCGTTATCTTTCGGCCCATTCAGCTTTGAGCATTTTTCTTTCTTTTTGTATTTATTTTTTTAATTAATGACCCAGTGAGGTAATCAATTTGTAATTTAATTTGCAATTTTATTTACATAGCAATTGATTTTGATTGTTGCGTTGCAATAACACAGCCCCGCGGCAGAGGCAGGGACATGTATGCATGTCGGTACATATGGCGACCCAGTCCGACCAGATCGGACCCGCACCCGATCCCCAGATCGGGGTCTCTGTGCCTCTGTGCCTCTGGGTCTCTGGACCCCTCTCCCTCCCCGATGGGTGGCTTTGGCTCAAACGCGGCTGCAATCGCATACAATTTGCATGCAATTGGCTCGGAAACATGTTTCCCCTGAGAGGGGAAGTTGAGGGTGGCTTTCCGGGGGTTGGGATCATAAATATATCAAGTATATATCCAAATGGTAGAGCAATCCTAAAACCGAAGTCTAAGACACACTTTCTATCAAGGAAATGTATATAAAATCGAGTTTTTAATGTGCTTGGCTTGAATTTAAATAAAATGATCGATTTATCGATATTTAGTCGATATTTATACGATATTTTAGAATTGTGATATGTAAGGTATGTGTAAATTGTGTTCTTTACGGATCATAAATATAAGCCCAGACTTTGTATCAAGAAAAGATATACAGAATCCAATAATTAATGTGCTTATTTTATATTTAAGTAAAATAATCGACTTATCGATATTACATCTATGTTTTTGCCATATTTTAAAACAATAAAATGATATTCTGTACGGATCGTTTATACATAACCAAAGTCTAAGACCCACTTTATACAAGTAAGGATATCCAATAATCCAATCATTATGGTTTTCTCGATAACTGCGATATTTTTTTATACTTAAAATTGCGATATATAACATTTTTGATATGGTAATATGGTAATTATTATCGGACACCCAAAGATTTATCAAAGTGTCCAGATAAGTGCATATACCTTTCTCGATCTCGATCTCCATTGTCCGTTGTTCGCTGTCCGATATCCAATCACCGATCACCGTTGTCCGATCCCCGATCTAATCGAAATAGATGAAATTCCAGCGCCGAAGGTGTTAAATGCAAGCGGGTGCAATTTACATCATCGATTTTATTAGCCAGAGCAGCGTTTATAATTCAATTAATGTGAAATAATACACAATTTCCACTCGTCACATACGGCATTTTTAGTTCCAATTCCACTCCATTTCAGTGTAACTCATTCCATTCCGTTCCGTTCCGTTCCGTTCCATTTCCATGGCCAAATCGGTGGCGGTTAATTGGCGCATTTTGCTGATGTTTATTGAATATTATTATGATGTTTATGGCTTTTGGCTGTTATTGTCATGCTGACAAATTAGTTTCACACTTTTTGCCGGCGAACGCCAACGCCAACGCCCGATCCGGACACGGACACCCACACCCGCATCCACATCCACATCCACTCCATTCCCAGTCTCAGTCTCAGTCGCAGTCACAGTCTCAGTCTCAGTCCCATTCCATTCCATCCATCTGGGCATCCGATCCGTTCATTCATGACCGGATCAGAGACCACCAGTTTCGGTGGATTTTATGCCGCTCTTAACTGTCCACCCACCGAGTTGGACTCTTTATTTCGCGGGTTTAGTTACTTTCGGTCAGTCAAGTTGAACATTTCATTCTTATTTGTTTTAATTAAGATCAGATGTTGCTTTTAAAAGTTAATAGTCGCCAGAGGGATCATAAGACACAGGATGGTTCATATTTTCCTGTGATTTATGAGAGAGGAAGCTTTTTACAACTTCACAATATAATTTTTAGTACGTTTATTTTTTGTTTAATTATTAGCCTTGTTTGTTTATATTTTTTGATGAATTTTCCCAGCTTAAACCTAAAAACCTGAGATTTATAAACACCAAACACTGGAAACTTAACTCTGAAAACCGAAACTGGAACGGAGCGCTCTACTTTTGGTCGGTCCGTCAGTCAGTCAGTCAGTCCCCGCCTGCATTTATAATTAGTTCCAAATTTGTCGACGCCAAGATTTGTTTTTGGCCCCTTTTTATGGACAACATGTCCAGAGGGGCCCCGGGTACACCTCCAGATTCGTCGCACCAAATTGGCTTTTAATTCATAAAAATACGAAAAAATGCTCAAGAAATTTCGCCAGTTTTTTGGCTTGCCGTTTTTTTGTTTTGTTTCTGTTTTTTTTTTTAATGTCAGATCGCGTGGCCAGAAATCGCAAGCAAAAAAATTAGAAAGAAACCTAACTTTGGTAGGCCAAAGTTTGTATACTCTTGCTGTAAAATTTACAAACATCATTATTGATGTTAAAAATAACAATAATCACATTTTAACATTTTATTTTACTTAATTTCTGCAACTTTGATTTAAGTAAATATTTTGACATTAAATATTTTTGCACAGTCTCTAAATGTCTATGTTTTTATGCTACAAAATAAAGCTTAAAATAGTACTAAAATCGATTAAATTGATCAAGACGATTTTTAATCATTTATAATAAATAATAATATAAACAATAATAATAATAATATATATTAAAATAAGGCTTGAAGTATGGTAGAAGTGGAATTATAAAAGTTAAGTTTCGCTTGCGTTTCTTTTTTTTTTTTTTTATTAAGGATTTAACAATTTTCATTTGGCAACAAAAGGTAAATAAATAGCAGCACCTTTCCAGATTTAAAAAATCCACAACAATAAGAGTGGATCGTACTCTGTAAGTGCCTCTCTCGCTCTTACGTTCCACCTTCCAGGACGAGAACAAATAAAGCCAGTAACGGCACTTTCTATGCCATTGCAATAAAATAAATAATCAGCAATGGCGGAGAATGACAAGAGCAAGAGAAAGAAGAAAATGGTTTTGTTTCACTCACCCACTCTCATATACAATACATACATACATAGTTTCCGTTGCAGATCCCAACGGCGAATTAGCACACAAAAAAAAACAGTAAAAAATAAAAAGGAAAAAACCTTCTTATTTTGTTAAGGTTTAGCACAACTCACAAAATAAAAAATAAATAAATAAAAACTTCAAATTATGATTACATTTGAATTGAATTTGGCACACCCGCGACTTCTCCTATCGCTCTCTTTTTTTCTTGTTTATGTGTAATTATCACAATTGTAATTATCACGATTGAGGGCATAGACCTTTTCACATTTGTACATTTTTTACACTTGCACTTGCACAGAAAAAAAACCAAAGAAATTAGGCAGCCAAAAAACAAACGCACTAATCATGGCTATAGTTACATATGTAATACATATTATGTATGTATGTATATGCACACATGTACAAGAGCGGTTGGGTTTAGGTATAAGAACAAAAAAAACAACACTACAGCAGCACGGCTTCCGTATTTGGAGCTTTCCGGGATTGCCCCCACTTCACTATCACTATTCACTGCTCGGGCTCACTGATTTTCCGCACTTTTCACCGTTTTTCCGCCGCTTTCCTTGCGTTTTCCGATTTTTTCACCGCCGCGGCGATCTCCCGCATTCTTTGGTTCAGTTTCGATCGGCGCCAATTGTCTACTTTCCTCTTTTACTTATTCTTTTTGCGGCACAGGATTCTCTTCCACAACGCTCTTCGTTCTCAACAGCTCTGTTGTCAAAATAATGACACCCCCCAAAGAGTGGTTCCAATTCTTTGCGTGGCTCTCTTGCTCTCACTTTCCAAGCAACGGCACTTTCTATTTAAGATGAGAGTTACAGTTTTACATTCACAGTTTGGCATTTTCCTCTACATTTAACGATCCTTTCTATGGATGCTGTGTATGTATATGTATATAATCATGCGATTTGCATAAAATTGAAAGCGAAATTCTGAAATAATATTTAATGGCTATATCTCTGAGCAGATATACATATGTATATCTTAAAAACATTTTATAAGACAATTTTTGGGCAAATTAAAGTTTAAAAATATAATAACTAAGCCAAAAATGCATTAATTTGAGTTCACGAAACTTAAACTTAAACTTAAATTTAACAATTTAACCCCTTGAAAATTTCGAAACAAACTTTAAATTTTTGTATTGTACCAAACATGGCTAGATCGACTCGTCTGTTGATGCTGATTAAGAATATTTATGGTTTATAGGGTCAGAAATGTCTCCTTCACTGCGTTGCAAACTTCGGAATAAAATTGGAATTCCATGCAAGGGTATCAAAATAAATAATAAATAAAATAGCAATCAATATTCGTTGAATTGGAGCGTTTCTGTGTTAATTTTACGCAGAATTTGGCGGATCTGCTAATCGAATTGGTTCCACAATTAATCCTCGAGATTCCCTTTTCAAATGATTTTTGAATGACTATTGACTGATTTTTGCTTGATTTTTTATTGACTTTTTGTTGATTTTCAGTTGGTTTTTGGTTAATTTTTGGCATGCTTTTTTTTGCTGATCTCCCATTTATTTCCGATATAAACCTGCCCCAACTATAAAGCTATCCTGTCTCCATCTCCATCCCTAAGCTGATCGCAAGACCCTGCCCCGATCTGCGGAGCTTGTTGGGGCAATTAGCCGGCAACATGAGTGTCAACACATGACTTGACCCCTTTCAGGGCGTATTCTTAGCTGTTCCTCTTCCTGCAATCAGTTGGCCATCAGCGATGACTGTGGAGATACAAGTTACAAGCCACCAGCTACCAGATACAAGATACAAAATACAAGAGGGAGTAGAGTGCTCCCAATCACGTGGGAGGAGATTCATGTAGATTTATCCCAAAGAAAAACCACTAAATAAAGCCGAGTTCTACTTCCGACTTGCGGCTAATTGCTAAACAAGTTATCTCACATTTCTCGACGTCTCGAGAACTCCATAAATTGGTTCTATTTAAAATAGCGATTATAATGGCAATCGGCTGGCTGGCATTTCCATTTCAGTTAATTCCGATGCCTGCATCGGATATTCGCGCTGCCTGCCTGATATATAGATCAGCTTGGCGGGGCTCTGGCGGCGGCACTGCTGCAGTGCTGATGGATGAAGTCATCGCCTGTCTTGGAGGCGATTTCTCGATTTCTCGGTTACCCGGCTTCTGCGTTTCTCGATTTTTCCCTATATCCGAAGGCTATATAGTAAGTGCAGCTCCAAAGGAAATCCAACTGCCTTGCGTGATCCCATGGCTGGTGTCTGTCAATCGCTATCGATAATCGGTTTCGTGGACAGGAAAAATATCAAAGCTTACACTGGGAAATAAACGCGAAAGGTTTAATGCTCTTTTATGCTAAGAAAGAGTTACCAAATAATGATTATAAATAATCTAAGATCCTAAATGTTAGAGCTATGTTAGCTAAAGAAGGGTATTAATCGATTCATAATCGATATTGATAACATACTATTTTCAAAAGAGAAAAAGCTAATCTTACATTGAGGTTTAATGTGTATAAAGAGCTTAAAGAAATATACAATAAGATCCTAAATGTTAGCACTAGCTAAAGAAGGATATTAATCGATTCCTAATCGATATTGATAACATATTTTCAAAGGAGAAAAAGCTAAGCTTTTACTGATGTTTAATGTTTTTACAGAGCTTCAAGAAAAGTATACAATAATTTATATTTTAATATTTTGTAAACCTTAATAGAAAATACTAATTATTTGAGCTGACAAAACAACGATATTAAACGATTTAAAATCGATTTTAATCAATTGAATGCTTTAAAAGCCACTTTAGTTATATTTCTAAAGATGTTTTCAATATATATTCCTCAATAAAAGTTTCACTTACGCGTTTGTTGTACAAATATTCCGAATATCAATAGACTCACCTTCGATCGATTAATCGAACTCATCAAGAGTGTCTGGCCGTCGTCGTGCGTGTCTCCGTCTCGATTCCCGTGAGTGCCGCGCAGTGACAGCTGCAATCAAAACAAAGTTAGGCGAACGTTTATTCACATTGTATATCAATAAAGTTTAACACATGCTTTGCATATTTGCAGCAATTAACCGCGCGACTGCGACAGGCCCGGATAATTGATGATTATGAGTGCGAGTGTATCGGAATCGGACTCGCAATCGGAATCGCACTCGCTCGAATGCGAGTCGTGAGCCTGTCTGGTGGGGTGATGCGGTGGGTGATGGGGTGATGGTGACACATAAATCGGCATGATGGTGGAGATACCATCTCTGGCATCCAGCCGATAATGGATACTACGGTGTGGCATTAGTGCTGGCGTGGTGGTAACAAGCCATCGGGGCTTATCGGGGATCCGCCTGGGATTGGCCAATTAATTGATAGCGCCTACCAAATGCAAATGCCA
This sequence comes from Drosophila tsacasi, assembly GCA_018904565.1. Lineage (NCBI taxonomy): Eukaryota > Metazoa > Arthropoda > Insecta > Diptera > Drosophilidae > Drosophila > Drosophila tsacasi. The sequence continues at coordinate 19,323 of JAEIHY010020083.1, read as the reverse complement.
GCCGGCTCCAAGATTGGGATCCATGATAATGGGGAATATGGAGAATATGGAGAGGCTGCCACTACGACTGAGAGATATTGTCAACGTTCGACAACGCCAACGCTCGGATCCGATCGGATGCTGGAGATCCGAATCTTCCGATCTTCTGGCTGCTTTCGGTAGCCGTCACTCCCACGGACACCACCTATCCATCCGCCTATGCGCCACCCACCTCCCGCCACTCGCCCGCCGGCCTGCACAGCGCGAAAATGTGAGTGTGTTTTAAGTAAACATTTTAAATAATATATATCTATATGTATATTTTTCAAAAGATTGTTTTCGAAGTCTGATAATGAATGTAAAAATGTATATATCGATACTTACGCTAATTTCGATATATGAGTTATTTTTCGATATTTAACATTTCGATTTATTAAATTTTGGTATCTCTTTTGTTATTTTATGAGCAATTAATCGATATTGATGGGTTGGGTTAATATAATCTGAAAAAGAGAAAGAAAAATGATATAATATTAATATCGATAAAATGAGATATTTTTCGATACTTAATATTTCGATATATTGATATTTACGATAGTTTTGATAAAATAATGAGCATGATATATAAAAATCGTATATAAAATCGAATATTTCCTATCGATAATGAACACAGATCGTGTCTCAGATTTTCTTAGTGATATTTTTAAATAAAAAATGTATGAAATTCTAGAAGAATTACTTGAAAACTGGCCTATAGTTTGTAGTGTTTTGTTTTTTTTTTGCCAGTGCTTGGCAAGGCACACAGAGTTACAGGGCCGATTGTCGTGCCACTGGGCCGCGCCCCTCGACGACTCGAAAACGGCAATGGCTAAAGTATATTCATTTGTTTGCCAATCAGCCTGTCAATAATTGTCAACAAGGTGTGACTATGCCAATATTTAATTATTCGATTTCATTCAACGGCAATAACAGCAGCAGCAACAAAAGCATCCGCGGCAGTGGCAATAACTTGGCTCACAATGATATTCCAGCGTTTTTCTAACTGAATTCTAAGTCAGAATAAAATTTTTGGTCTCGGGTGTTTTATTGAAAAGTTTTACATGTTTTATATAAATATATAAATGAAATGTAATCTAATTTTATTACTAAATATATACGCAATATTTCATATTATTCTGTGACAAGGTCCAGAAATTGTGTCCTTTCAGGTGGCACTCATTCCGCGGAGTAGTTGGGTCTTGCTTTTGATGTTCTTGCTGATTGTTGTATTATTTTGCTATTAGATTATATATTAAGTAATGAGGGACAATAAAATAACATATATATAATATATTAACAAAATTGTATAGGAAAAATGAAAGCTAGCACAGGAAAGCTGAATTTATACTTGCATAACATTGATCATAGTTAAGCCAAAAATTGATTTATTTCGTTTCGGAAAGCTGTTTTATGTTAGTTTTTATTAGGTTAACAAATCTGCATACTCAGTTAAACTTACTTTACCCTTAAAGGGTGTAAAAAATAACCTAAATAATAATATAACATTATTATGTATTAAATATATTATTTATTTAAATAACCATTTTATGGTCATTGAAAATGAGGATTCTCTAAGTTGTAAATTTCTGTTTGTATTTACCAATTTCATCTTGAAAAGATGTTTATTTTATTCAATGATATATTAGCTCTTAAGGCAGTAAAATAATCACTGCAACATTGTTCTAAATTTTTAACTAACTTTAATACAATAATCATGCAATGCCTGATCCAGATCTGATTTAATTCCCATTCTACCCACTATGGTCTACATTTAATACTCTCTTCCCCCCTCTATAAGGTACCGAAAGAATTAAAGAACTTATCTTTCCCGGGTTATGTTTACTCATTTTCACCAAAATTTAATGAAATGTGCCAGAGGAACTCTCGATCTCGAAATAAGGCATTTGGCAATCATCATTCTGGGCCATAAAATCCATTTAGATAATTTGGTGTGTCGGTTATAAAAGCCGAGGTATAATTGCTCTATAATATAATTTATAGGTATAATTGTCTGAGTGGCAAATGGCTATTTCGAAAATTGAGTTGCCAAATAGGAACAAGTCGGGGGAAAAACAGAAAAACAAAAAGGCGATGGCCCACCACCACCAGAGATCAGAAAGACGAGCAGCTTTTGATTGTTAAAGTATTATATATATGTGTATATATATTTGTATATATATTTTTATGTATATATACACATACTATGTATACATATTTATATTTTGAATATATTTCGTCTATGTTTTGATTCACTCTTTTGTGTTTCCAGCTTGGATTCACTTCGGTTTGCCTTGTTTTTTGTTTTGTTTTGGTTTCCTTTTGTTTTCAGTTGTTTTTACCATTTTGCGCATTTAACCATTTTTTTCTCCAGACTGCAAAATCAATAATAATATCAATAAAAAAAAAAGATAATAAATAAAACAATAAAAGCTTTCTTTCTTTATGATTTTGTAGTTTTGTTTATTCTCTCTGTGTGTGTATGTGTGTTGTTCTTGTTGTTGTTGTTTTTTGATTTTAAGTTTTTTGTTTTTAAATGTATAAACACTAAATTTAAGTTATTAGTACAAGTTGTTTTTAGCTCTTCGTCGTTTTAAATATTCTTGCGTGCAATTAATCAATTATTTAAAATTAATCAATCAATTATTATATAGAATATATATATATATAAATGTTTATATAAGCTAAAAAAAAAAGTCATAATAATAATAATAAACATAAAATAATAATAATAAGAATAATTTAATAGAATAAAAAATTAATACAATTTCTTTCTGTGTATGCGGTAAATTTCTTTCTTCTTTCGTGTGTATGTGTATGTGTGTGTGTGTGTTTTTGGGTGTGTCTGTGTGTGTGTATAAATATGTGTACATGGCATTTTTTGAAATATTTTGTGATTTTCGCTAACAAATTTTTGTACATAATTATTGAAAATGATTCGTAAAATGTATTTTTTATTTTAAATTTATAAAATATAAACAATCTTATAATGTGTATGTGTGCATATGTGTAATGTGTAATGTGTTATGTGTAATGTGTGTGAGTAACAATTAGTAGAAAATAATTTCACATTGAAAAGCTGCGTTTTCAATTTCCTTCATTTGCTTTCCGCTCTTTTTTTTGCGCGGGGAAAACATAAGTATTTTTTGTTTAAAACTACATTTATTTTTCCATTCAGTCAATCAGTTGAAACGTCAGTTTGGGGCTGCCTATCGATACAAATGTCGATAGGCAGGGTGACATGCAGCCTTGCGCCAAATGCGTTTCCCACTGTGTTTTGTTTCTCATAAATTATATAGATATATATGCGTGTGTATATATATTTATATATATGTATATATAAAAAAAATATTGTATATATGTGTGTGTATGTATAATCAGAATAATTAGAGTTAAGATAATATTCCCACGCGATAGCCGATTATCGATTAGCTCCCATCTCTAACAGCTAACTGCTTCTGCTATTCTCGCTCTCTGCTTTCTTTGCTCTCCGCTTTCTTTGTTTTCAAATTGCAATTTAAATTTGAATTTAAATGAATTGAAATTTCTAGAATTTTTTTTTTTTAGTTTTTGTTTATGTTTTTTCTTTAGTTTTATCCTGCCTTCCTTTAAGTATTTTCAATAAGTCAAATGTTTGTGTTTTTTTAAAACTCAGTACAGTTTTAATTTCGAATTCTTTTTTTTTTGTGTGCGCTTGTTTTTTTATGTTTTTTGTTTTGTTTTTAATTTGTTTTGTTGTTTTTTTTTTGTTTTTAATAAATTAAAATTTAATTTTAATGTTCGTTTTGTGGTGGGTGGGGGAGGGGAGTTACGGGAAAAGAAATTCAGAAAATGCTTTCAATAGAAAAATTCTACGCTGGAGAATTTAAAGCAAACTGCACTGGTTTTAGGCTCCTTTCTCAGGATCACTACTCTCTCTCTCGCTCTCGCTCTCTCTCTTGTTCTATCTCTCCCTCATTGCTCTCTCGTTCTATCTCTCCCTCTTTGCTTTCTCTCTCGCTCTCTCTCTCTCCCTCTTTGCTCTCTATCTCGCTCTCCCTATTTCTCTGGATTCCCATTTCTGCCTTCATATATATAATACAAGTTTCCATTGCTGCCCCTAGCCAAGTGACGGACAACAACGACGTTCTATGGGTGGCTTTGGATCCCAGCTCCCAGGATCCCAATCCCCTCGAGCTGCTCAGCTGCTGCTGGCGCCGGCGGAGCGCTGCTGCTGGTGGTGCGGCTGGCGCTTGTGGTGGCGCCGGGAGCGCCGGCATTGCGTCGAGCAGCACTCGTCCAGCGCTGGAGCAGCTGCGTCCGGCTTGTCGAAGAGCCGCCGCTTGCTGGAGACGCGCGTCTGTTGCTGCTGCTGCTGGCATGTGGAGCGGGAGCAGCGTTTGCGGTCACAGTTCACCTTGGAGTCCTTTGGAAAAAAAAAGAAAAGAAAAATATTTCATTAATAAAAATGTTGAAAATTTACAAAAAGAATTTAATCGATGATTTCGATAGGCAGATCAGAGAGCGATCTCCAAAGGAAATCAATCGATCTCCAGAAAGGAAAGACAAGCCATTTTCAATAGTTAAAATAAGTTTTTAACTTGAAATTTGCAAAAAGAATTAAAACGATTAATTCGATAACTAGATTAGATATCGATTTTTAAGCCTAATTAATCGATAAACCATTAGAATGATAGTCCAAAAGCAAGAAAGTTCTTAATAAGCACTAATATATAGTCACTTGACACTCACCTTGCAGCGGCACTTGATGCACTTCTGCTCGCCGTGGGACATGAGGATCGGATGCCACTCCTGGCCATTCTCGTACACCTTGTTGACCACCTTGCAGCCGCCGTTGGCCAGGACCTCCTCGGCCGTGTGGCTGGGCGATCGCTGCATGGCCTGATCCTGCAGCACATTCGGATTGTTCGGGGTCGCCTTGTGGCCGCCGGAGCTGCTCTGCTTGCCCTCGGGACAGACCTTGCAGCAGGCCTTCTTGTCGGGCCGATAGGCGAGCTTCTCGCTGCACTGCAGCGGCGGGCAGACGAGCCGCGGACAGCGGATCTCCAGAGTCAGGGGATCACAGCTGCAGGTGGTGCAGGTGTCGAAGCCATTGGGCGGCAGGAAGGGATGCCAGCTGGCGCCGGCGGGATGGAACTGCTCGCCCAGCCGGCAGCCCCTTCTCTGCTGCAGCAGATCCGTAGCATTGGTGGCCGGCGAACTGTCAGCGCCAACGAGGATGCCAGAGGAGGAGGCGGAGGAGGAGGATGTGCCGGAGGAGGCTCCAGCGGAGATGGCAGCCACCTCCCGCTTAGGTACACAGCTGGGACAGCACTCACCCTCGCGCTGGAGGAGCTGCTCGGTGGGCTTGCACTTGAGGGCCGGACACTTGATCACCTCGCAGCTGGACTGGCCGCGGAGGCAGGCGCACATTTGGCACTGGTCCTGGGCGCTCCTCCACTGCTCCGACTCGTTGTAGAAGCGGCCAGAGTGGAAGCACTTGGTCTCCCCGGTCACCATGTGGTTGTCGTTGTGGTCGCCCGGCACCGGGACATTGTTGTCCGTGTAAACGGGGAAGCAGTGGTTCGGCACCTTGGTGCTCTTCAGCTTGCCGCGGAGCAGCAGCTGCTTGGTGTGCTTCGAGTGGACCTCCAGGTAGCAGACGCTAATCTCCAGCTTGATCAGCTCCGCGGAGGGCATGCTGAGGAAGAAGCCCTCCAGGTAGTTGCCATTGAACTCCTCCAGCAGCTTCCGCGTCACCGGCGCCCCAATGGCCTCGATGGGCTTCTCCTCCAGATACAGCTGCAGGTCCTGGGCGGGCACACCGTTGAGGGTCACCTCGTAGTGCAGGTTGCACTCGTTGTCGATGGACATCCAGGCCATGCCGACGGCATGTGGATTCTCCGAGTGCTCCTGTCGCTTCAGCAGAATGGGTTCGGCGGAGTCGCGGGCATCGGCCACGGGCCGGGGGACGAGGCGACCGCGGATCAAACTCGTTTCGTGTTCGGTGGCCACATTCACGCCCAGTTCGCCGGCATAGAGGGACTCAAGGACCTTCGGTCCCAGCTTCTCCACACTGCCAATCGCCTGGTTGAAGTTGAAGCTCGGCGTGAGGTCCTCCAGCTTGGCCTTGCGCTTGCCCTGCTCCTCGATCAAGCTGATGTTCGGCCTGTCCCGGGTGTTCACGTGCTCCGTCTCGATGTTGTAGGCCAGGGAGCCATCGGTGTTCAGGTAGACCCAGGCCAGGCCACTGCTCTTGGTCGCGGAGTCGGGACTGTGGGGCGCCAGCAGGGTCTGGAAGATCTCGCAGCTGGCCCGGGTCACAATGTGTCCCTGGATGCGCAGCTGGGGATACTTCTTGGACTCCACCGTGAGCAGCAGCTTGCCCCGCGACATGAGCCGCAGATTCTGTATGGAAATGGGCGACGATAGCTCCAGGACATTGATCTCGGCGGAGGGTTTGCGCACCCGTGGAATCTCATCGAAGACCAGCTCCTTGCGCTCCGGCAGCTCGATCCTAACGCTCAGAGCGGCATCGGCGAACTCCTCGGCCCCGAAGACACCGTTGAAGACCAGGGTCAGGTGCATGGAGGAGGCTGCTCCGCTGCTGGTGGACACAATGGCCGTGCCGCCGGCTCCCGCCAGCTGGGGATCAGCCCGGCCATTGGTGGTCTGCGGCGGTTCCAGCAGCGAACTGAAGAGCTCCGTCTGCAGGGCCGTGTACTTGGCCACCTTGCCGGCGAGGGCGAGTTCCGCTTGGTGCTTGTTGCCCCACAGCAGGACCACATGGAGGCGATCGTCGCGCAGGATGCGCTTGTAGTCGCGTGGCACCCGCCGCCAGACGCCGCAGATCTTGCCAGTGGCATTCTGATAGACACTTAGGGTGCCCGCCAGAGTGGTCTCCAGCTGATGCTCTTCCAGGATGACGCCGGCATCGTCCACGAACTGAATGGCCCGGGGACGACCGATGCGCGCGGAGGTGTAGAAGGAGTAGTAGAGGTTCTTCTTGTGGAACAAGAAGCGAGCGGTGGCCACCACATTCTGTGGATTGTAGGTGGTGTACATGGACTTCATCTCCTCGCCCTTGAGGAAGTAGGAGGTGCGGCCCGTGAGTAGCGCAGCGTAATCTGTAAAGGGGTTCAAATGGTGGGTTAGGTTGCGATGTTAAAGGGGTTAAGTTTCGTTTTTGGGGGAGCTATCAAGGGGATTCTAGTATCTGGGAGATACTAGGAAGTCTGGGAGATACTTGTGCAGTTTGGGGAGTCTCATTAAGAGTGAAGAACAAAGATGATTAAGCCTGATTCTTCGGATTAGCGAATTAACTAAAAGTTAATTATTAAATATTCTTGTGTAACTTTTGTTTTAATTAGAAGCAGCTTAAGGGGTATCTCAAGGGATATCTGTAGGGGTATCTCTAGGGGTATCTCTTAGAGTATCTCTTGGGGTATCTCTGGAGGTATTTCTAGAGGTATCTCTTGGGGTATCTCTAGGGGTTTTCTTAGGGGTTCCTTAATGAATTTCCTAAGGGGTTTCATTAGAAGTTTGTTAAGGTATTCATCAAGGAGTTTCCTTATGAGTTTTTAAGGGATTTCTTAAGGGGTTCCTTCAGAGGTTTCCTCAGGCCTTTCTTAAGGTTTTCCTTTGGTTCAGTTTCCTCGAAGTAGTCGGTGCTTTGTACTTACGTTTCATGTTGCGCTCTTCCTCCTCGTTGGGCACTGGCACATCCAAGGCCACATCCGTATCTGCAAGATATCAAAAGAGGGAGAATTCAAGGGTGAGATGCTGGGCGATAAGCGTACAGATTTGACCTTAAATGGAATTTGGATATGGCCAACAACAAATGCTTCAAAGCCGCCGGTGTTCCCTCTTCCCATCCATCCATTCAAGAACTCCGAAACTATGCGATTGAATGAAGGTGAAGCCGGAGAGGATCATGTTCATGAATGGCAGCGCACAGCACAGGCCAGGTAGAAGCCCGACCCCGACCAGGTGGCATTCATTAATCGTGCATAAATTGAGGGCAGGTAGAAGAGGGGAAGCGCTGCTGCTTAGGACAGGAGTTCCCGGAATCCACATGACACGAACCTTTGGCGTGAAAGTAGGTGGACACATTTCCGCTGTCCCGCTGATTGACACCCGGGCAGGGAGCAAGCATAAATCACCATTACCATTGGCAGCCGCCTCTTGGAAGGCCGACAAAAGCTGATTAAAGCCCCAGTCTTCATTGGAGAACCCTTCACACAGATCCACAAGATTCCTCTCCTGGCTACAGCTTCTTCCCTTGATCCCTCTTCTGCTGCTCCCTCTAGTGATCCTACTCCCTCTCCTGCCTTCTGTCGATGGCATTTCGATTATTTTATGCTGGCCTTTGGCTATCCCCTGCTCTTCTCCTAAAACCCCTAAGCCGCAGAAATAAAAATAAACGTAGAAATACTAAAAAAAAAGAGCGGGGTATCGCATAATGAAGGGCGACAAATCTGACACCTTGTATAGCATTTTATTGAGAGCCCCGGACGAGGCTCTGGAGGTAGCTACAGCTTGAGCTTGAGCTGGAGCTCCAGGTTCGGGCTCAGACCCAGGCTCGGGCTCTGACTGAGGTCCAGGCCTTGGCTCTGGACTGCCTCTGTGGCTTCTGCTGTCCGATCTTATCGCCTGATCTTAATACGAGCCACTTGGCCAGCCAGTTCTGGCCTTACCTTTGCCTCAGCCTCGGCCTCAGCCTCAGCCTCTCAGTCTCTCAGCTTTTCAATTTGTGGACTCTACATTCTTGGGGCTTATTGGTGTCTTCTCTGGGCCTCTCGCTGGCTGCCCTTGAATCGCATTTGCAGATGAATGAAATGTTCGTTCTTCTGTTTTTCCTTATTTTTTTTTTTTTTAGGGTTTTCTGTAGCTGGGCTGTAAGCCAAGATAAATGAGTTTTGGTGAGCACAAAGACGACGACACGTTGCCGCACGAGGAGGTGGAGGAGGAGGAGGCGGAGGAGGAAGAAGGGGCAACGGATGGACATGGGGATGGGGAGGCAGAATGCCAAGGTGGGGGGCAGCAGTCCGAAGCCGACAAAGCCAGAAAGACAAACGACACCTTCGGCATTGAGTCAACGCTTTGGTATGTGGGGTCGGCCCCAAAAAGAATCTCGGCGGCAGCTCATTAACAAAAAAAGAAGAAGAAAAGGGAGAAAAAATAAAGCAGAAAATACAAACGAGGTGAGAGAGGTAACAAAAAAAAAAAAAAACAGAACAAAACACAGATTGGATCAGATCTGAAAAGATCAGCTTAAGATCTCAAGATCGTAGAGAGGTGTGGGTTCGTAGAGATCAGTCTCAAGATCAGTCTTGGTAATGCAATCAGTCTGGGCCACAGCTCAGTCTTGGCTGCATTTTGTGGCCAAAGGAGACTTCCCCCTGAAACCTGTGACTATTAAAAATCTATCTCGCCCAGCATCACCATCATCAGCCCTGATCACACTCTATCAAGCTGATCCAACCCGATCAGGCCCATAAAATAGCCCAGCAATTATGCCAACTCCTCGATCGAGAGAGATTAAGGAGCTTTAGGGAAAGAGGTTACCAATTTGGGTTAATAGGATGCCTCAAGAAGGGGAGGAGTCTAAGGAGTCTAAAGAGACTAAGGAGTCTAAGGAGTCTAAGCAGTCTAAGGAGACTTCTTCGAGGTCTTCGGGGTCTTTGGGGTCTTTCGCTCTGCCCCCTTAATCTACACTTCGATGTGGCCCAAGACCGGACGCCTTGTTAGCTCTATTTCTTGGCCTTATCGCGGGCCACAATCTCCACTTAAGGCTGAGAGAAATAACAAAAAAAAAAAACACAGAGAGCTGAGAAATAAAAAAAAACTGGAGAGTGGGAACATAATAGACAGTTCCGTTGCCGCTGCCGCTGACGATCCAGAACCGATAAAGATAACGATACAGATAAAGATAAAGTCGGAGATTTTATTGTTCGATGGCGCAGCTCACGCCCGGCCATAAAAATGAATTTGGCCCCGATACCGATGATAGCGATACCGATACCAAGCCCAAGCCCAAGCCCAAGCCCAAGACCAAGACCAAGACCGAGGCAATCCTTTTGTGGCCACCACAAAGTTGCTGCTGGGAATCGAGATCCAGATTGAGATTGGAATCCGGATCGGAGGGAGAGGAGGGAGAGTGATAGAGGGTTAGGGATAGGGTAAGGTAACGAAAAAGGGCTGGACTCTTGACCAAAAGATGTCATCAAGTTGAATTGTCAACTCCTCGCTCGCTCGCTCTCTCTCTCTTTCTAAAACATTAAGTTTTATTGTCTACCTGAGGGGATATGGAGTCGGGCCCGTTTTGGTAAAAAATAGGGACCGCCCGCCGTTTGTGGCGGCAAATGAGATAATTTAATAAGCGTTAAAATGCTCGAGTTATGTCATTATAAAAATGAACGAACAAAAAAGTAATGCCCGCGCATAAATTAATGGCAAACGCGGGCGGAGACGGGAGGAGCATCGATCGGAATCGTTCGGAATCGATTGCTGGAAGCTGGAGGAGCTGCAAGTGGGAAGCTGGAGAATGGAAGCTGCAGACTGGAGGAGCAGCAGCCAAAAGATGCGAGCTCCCAAAATGGACATTTAACGAACGGCTGGCAATTGTCGATGTTGATTATATGTATGGCCATGTCATGGGCTTCGAGCGAGAGCATCGCGCAGCCTGACAACTTGCCCAGGACCTGGGCCTCCAAATACAGTGGAGACTCATCCAGAAGGACAGGGAAAATATAGGTATACATAAATAATTTAATATATGTATATTTCTAAAAGAAAAGCTATGTTTTTATATAGATTTCTTTTAAATATCTTTAACCTAACCAACAGGGAATAGAGGAAACTTGTTTATAAGCTCAAAAAGGAAATTAATATTTATTTGCTAATACTTTTAATTTAAAATATTTAAAAAAATATTGAAAAGTAATAAATTGTTCTCCTACAAAATCCCTTGAAGAGAGTTTATTTAAAATTAGACATATATAAAATTATATACATTTTCAAGGCAATATTTGATCTCATTTTCATTTTCCTTTCATTTTTAATTTTTTAGTTTAGTATCTAAAATAAATACTAACTTTAAAGCATTTTTAGGTATTTAAAACAAGAAATTTATAAAAAATTAAAACTCACAATCCAAACTTTGAAGTTTTTCCTAATTTCAAATATTCTTTTTAGAATTTTAAACCCAAAACTTCAATTTAAAATTTGATTTTCAAAAAAAGAACTGCCATTCTAAGGCTTTCAAGATTTCTCCAAGCAACCAACCTTTAAAGCTTGCTTTTATTTGAAATATTTTACAATTCACTAAAAAAAACTTCAAGTGCTTGAGGAATTTCACATTTAAACAGGCATTGAAACCGAATTTTCTTCGAGTGCAGTCATAATATGCGGACTATGAGGCAAAAAACCAAGTTAGGCAAAAAATAACTTTGGAAGCGATCGTTGCAGGCTGTTGCCTGTTTGGCTTTGTTGCTGATGCTGCTGCTGCCTGCCTGCGAAATATTTGTACAATAGCCAAGGCCCGGCTAGCTGGGATGGCTAGCTGAGATGGCCGAGATGGCGGCGGCTGACTGCGTGAGAGCCAAAGAGTCTCAGAGTCTCGCTGGAAAAGCCGCGCCCGTGCCTTCTAACTATTTATGGCAAACGAGTTGGGAGTTTTGTGTGCAGCGAAAAAAATGAAAAAACAAGCAACCGAAAAATATAGAAAATATATATAAAGGCAGGGGGGAAAAGTGAAATTGCATATATATATATAGCCTGCTATTTGGTTTGGTTGGAAGTAAGGTCCGCGGGTCAACGGCTCTTTGCATAAGCAAATGAAAAATTGCCACAAAACGGAAACTAATGATGTGCTGCAACGGACCCCTTTAACCCCTTGGTGCCTGCTGCCTGCTGCCCATTCCCGTTTGCAACCAGTTTCCAGTTTGCCACACAGCAACACAAGCAACACAGGCAACACAGGCAACACATGCAACATCCAGCAGCAGCAGCAGCAGCAGCAGCAACAGCGCGACTGGAATCCAGGCAGCACTTGGTCTGATTATGTGAAAAATGTCACAGAGAAATCGCTCTCTCTCTAGCAGAGAACTTCATAAAAGTTCGGAGATATTATATTATTTTATTATATTATAATTTGGATTTATAAAGCTGATTCCCCGATTCCCTAGTTAATTGATCTATTAGCCGGCACGTGCGCCCCCAATGGGGACCCCAGTGCTCGGGCTTGAAATACTTGAAATAACATACTCTCCTCTGTTCCGATAATATTGCCCCCAGAAACCGAGGAACCCAAATTGAAACCGAAACAGAAACAGCAACAACTTCAGGCGCCATTCGGGCGATATAAAATAAAATAGATTGAAAATAAAACAAAAGGCAGGGTGGAAAGAGAGGTGGAAAGAGAGCAGAGCAGAGCCACACACACAATAAATAAATGCAAAAGTCGCCGAAACACACCATTATCCGAAGTAGTGGACCAGGGAATATATATATATATAAACATATATATAGTATATAGTGGGCTATATCATCAGACTCTCTGAGACATAAAAACGAAATATAAATTGCGTAGCGCTGACCTTCATTTCGGGCCAAGTAATTTTTCATAAACAATTTACGCGTTTCGGCCAGGTCCATGGATATATAGTATGAGTATGAGTCTATGAGCTATATGGCCAGATATCGGGGACAGGGGCAGGGTATACACAGATCGGGCAGCTGGCAGCGCTGTTACGCTTAATTATTCATACCAGACAACAGCGAATCGGTGTCTAATCCCGATTTAAATTAGCCAAGTCAAAATATTGAAACATTATGGCGGAAATTATGATTCTAGAGGGGAAAAAGGAAAAGATATTTCCCAGAAATGTAGAGGAGAATGGAGGAGGTTTTTTAAATGAAATTAAGTCAGGAGAGGAAGAGAGTAGGGGTTAACTTTAAAGGTAAGCTATAACTCTTAAGGAGCATCTTTATGACCCTAAGCTCTATCTTTGTGGCTCGTAAGCATCCTTGAAGCATTTGTGGGCCTAATATTATATATATTTTCCATATACTAACATACATAAACAGCACACTTACCGTTCCGATCGCCGGGACAGGTCTTGCAGCATTTTCCAGGCAGGGAGATGGGATCATCGCATTTCGCAGGCGGACACTCGTTCTTGATGTTGCGACACTGGACGCGTGCAACGATGCGGCGCTTCTTGGGTATCTAAAAAAAATAAATAAAACGAAATAAAAATAAATAAATAAATAATAATAAAAATGTAAATATATCTGCATAAAATAAGTATTCAAAACTTGAACTTTAAGGCTCATAAAAAAAGCGAAATAAATAGAAACTAATTGGCTTTAAGCAAGACAGATTCCCAGGCAGCCTGATTTATGCCCAATATTGTTGCTCTTGTACAAATATAGAATGCCCTCTGTATTATCTCTTTTTTATATTGTTTATTATTTTCTTTTTTTTGTATTTTGTATTTTGTATTTTGTATTTATATTTTCTTTTGTGCCGCCACTCTGCTGCTGCTTGGCTTTTTGATGTTCCGATGTTGCTCTCCGCCGTTTTTATTATTAATTTTTATTGGTCGCCAGCGCGCTGCTTAAAGTTCAACAGCAGCAACATGTTTTAAATAATTTTATGATGTGCTCATTTGCGACGCTTGCAGGCGACATAAATTATAATTAATTAATTTCAAAGCTGACTTTTATGCAATGCACATTAAAAATTAAAGCAAAATGCGAGTAGTCTCTATGATATCTCTATATATATTAAGAGAGAGGGAGAGGGAGATGGAGATGCGTCTGGGCCATGGCAGACTAGCAACAACAAAGAAAGCTATTAATTTCTGTCAGGCAATTTTCCGATATCCCCACACATAACCGATACCGATACCAATTCGGATTCGGATTCCGAATATATCTGGCGCTGTGTTTTTTAACTCGCCGAGGACACCATCGTCGTCGTCGTTGTCGTCGTGACATTTTTATGTGTCGCTTTCGGTGGGAAAATGGTCTTGCCCTCGCCACGCCCCCTGTTTCTTGGCATTGCAACATGTTTGTATTTTTTTTTCTTTATAGTTTTCTTTTTTTTTTTTTTTTTGCGTAATTCGATCGAACAGCCACGATTTTGTTTTTCAATTTCAGGCAAAAGTCCGGGCAAGGCTAGAGAATATTTGGCTCTGATTCGTAATATATTTTGCAGGGCAGGCAGCATAAGGCTTTCAAATCGATATTAATCATGCGTGGAAATGCCATAAATTAAGCGCGTCCAAACTGAAAACACAATCATTTTCATTCGCCGACGTCTTTCAGCATTTTCCTTTGGCTTTTCCTCGTGTACCCGCATGGTGTCGCCGGTCATTAGTCAATTTTTGCCCATCAGTTGGCTATTTTGCATCTGAGGGGGATTTTTCAATCTTTATAGATTGCGAATTATTTGTTCAGTTGTTGGGTACAATTTTTCTAAATTAGGTACATTTTTCCCTGGTTTAGGTACATTTCTAGGTGGAGCTCTGAATGTCCTTTATATATTTCTTTGGATGATTATTAGTTTCAGTTGTAGTTATATTTCTTGAGACTTTTTTCACGAGATTTAGGCACATTTTTCTTAATTAGGTACAATTAGGTACCTGGAATAGGTACATTTCTAGGAGAAGCGCTAATTTCATATTTCTTTCGATTATTATTTTTGTCATTTCTAATTTTCCAACTGACCAAATCGTGGGCTTATTTCTTGAGATTTTTTCCATAAGACTAAGACACATTTTCCCAAAAGTTAAGTACACTTTGTGATACATTTGTACCTAAGTTTAAAGCAGTTTGTGGATGTAGTTCTCTCCAGTGCTTTTCCCGTAATTCTTTAAAGTTTATAAATATTTCTTAAGATTTGTACTAAAAGCTATATAGTAAAATCTATCTAGTAAACTTACCGCCACGCATTCGCACTTAATGCAGTACATAACGCCAAAGGGTGGACCCAAATCCGCATACCAGGTCGAGCCCAATTCACGCAGGACCTTGCCAAACTGACATTCGGTGACTGAAAGTGGGGGAAATAAGTATAAATTAGTAAATATAAAAAGAAATAAATAAAATAAAAATATTTAGAGATGTAAATAAATATAAATAAGTCAAAATTAAATATAAATTAAAGCCAAAGTTGCTCTACCATTCCCATACGTTTCCTCATTTGCCATTTAAGATTTGTGTGAACTCTCGAATGTTTATTTCCATTTTTGCAATTTTTGCCATTTTATTTTTCCTTTTTCCCGTTCAATTTTCTTTTTTTTTTCAGGTTGCTGGCGCCAGTCAGCAATGCAATTGCCCATATATATCAAATATATATATATATATTATGGGAAGTGTGTATATATAGCTGGGGCGACGGCAACAGCCGATGCCTATATATCAGCGCCGATGAGCCAGAGCGAGGTTAATAATAATAATGAAAAGCCATAAGCGACAGAGACGCCCACAGGCAAGATCCCAAACCCGAACCCAAACCCAAACCCAAACCAAAGCCAATCGATCAGCGACTAATTAACTTCAATCGAGAAAAAAAAGAGGGGCTCCCAGCTGGGAAATGCAGGCACATCCCGGCAGCAAAAGTTTATCGTCTGTCATTTTCACGTTTTTTCGCATTGGGTTTCGCCTCGGTTTCGGGTGGGCGAGCGCCAGGCAATCAGAATCCGAATCAGAATTGGAATCGGTATCGGTACAAGTACAGAAATATATATATATACATATATATATATATAGAGAAATAGAGAAAGAAGCAAAAAAAAACCTGGCGCCACATTCGCTGAGAGGCGTTGAGTCGCTTCCGGCAGCGTTTTCAATTACAAATGCAAGTCGGCGGTACACCGAAAAAAGCAGAAACTACCTGGGAAATGCTTGTGAAAAAAATCTACAAAAATCAAGCAACTTGTTAAGATAGCTATAAGATTTTTTTAAGCCTAATTAATAGCACCTTTCGCTTTCAGTGTAGCCAAGCAGAAGCCGCCTCTCAATGGGCGCCGCCAACAAGTGTCAAATTGTGGGATTAAAGCGGTGGAAAAAAAGCGTAGATCTGCAGCATCCAATTTAGATTAGAGATGAAATTTCATTAGCAGCTTTTTTTATTTTTTGGGTTTTCAATTTTGATATCGTTTGGCTTTTCGACTTCGACTTCGACTTTGTTAATTGGCTGCGCGCGAGCGGCAAAAAAATAAATAAAACTTTGCACAAAATGCCACAAATCGTATGCAAATCGGCAAATGCGACGCGTTAAATTATTAATATATTTAGAAATAGCGACAAACATACACGAACACACACACACACGCTCGCCGGTGGTGGTGTCTCGGCAAAATTATGCTAAAACTTTTGGCGCCACTCATAAAAAATGTAAACGAAACAAAAAAGATACAAAAAAGATACAAAATGCCGACAACAAAAGCTGGCAACTGGCAACTGGCAACTGGCAACTGGCAACTGGCAGCCAGAGAGAAAACGATAAAAACAAATCAAATCGGGCAGGCAAAGGCCCAAAATTGGTAGCTTCTCGTAGTTGTTGTCGTCTGGCAATGATATTTAATTAAATTAAACAAAAAGCGACGGAAAGCGGCAAGCGGCGAGCGGAAACGCGGCCAACACGCGCCGAAAACGCCAGGGAAACGCGCCGCGTCAAGAACGCGGCAAAGAAAACGCGAGGAAAACGCAGGAAATGCTAAAAGTGATTTTAAATATAGTTAAGAGCTATATAAAAATCTAAAAAAAAATGTATAAAAACTCAAAAAAGTAGAATTATTACTAGAAAATAAAAATAAAATTTTTAAAATTACCCAAGCCTAGTTTTTCGCTGCGTGTATCTCTAAAACTCGCCCCAGTTGACACCTGTTGTTGGCTGCTCCCCCGCGGTTATCGCACACATCATTCACAATTCCCATATCTTGGCCAGGCCATATCATGCTGCCCTCCTGATAATCACATTTGTTTTCGGTATAAAAAAACCAACCGAGCAACAAACACACACAACAAGCAAGAAAGAGAAAAGGAATATAAAATAAAAAATAAAAAAGAGACAGCAGCGAGGCAGCGGCTATAAACTACAAGTAATTAGCTAAATACACGTGATGGCCTCAAAATTTAACGCCGATCGAGAGCTAAGGGTACTGAGACCCAAGGGAATCTCAAGAGTATCCACTGAATCCGCTGAATCCACTGAATCCGCCGGATCTGCTCACGGCGCCATGGCGTATACGTGATAAGTGGCGCTAACGACGCGCGACGTTTATCAATTTGTTGTTGTTTTTGCTGCTGCTGCTGCTGCTCGTCATTGGCGCCAGCTTTATTTGCGTGCGAAACAATTTAAATACACAGCACATAACATAACATACTACTGGCCGAAGAGAGATCGGATCGGAGCAGATATAAGCTATATAGAGCGATAATCCTCGGCCCCCGTAGAGGAGGCTGTTGCTGCTGCTGCTTCTGCTGCTGCTGCGGCCATTAATCATATTGCAAGTCTTGATCTTCCCCGCGTGTCACACATTTCACAGAAAGTGTCTCGCCTAACAATCAAATTAATTAAATGGAAATTTCAATTCAATTTCATTTAAATCCCGGGCTTTACATTTAATTCCAAGGTGTTAATCTTTGTTAATCTTTGCTTTGAATTTTAAGTGTTTTAAGTGCAGTAATTGGTTAAGCAAGTAGTTGGATGGGTTTCTCAAGGCAAATGATATTGGTAACTAATATATTTAGACATGTTTTAAGCCGAAATTAAATGGTTACTAATATATTTGTTTATAACAATATTTATTTAGTATTTTAACACACAAAATATACCTTTAAAGGTATCCCAGGGGGAGTATCTCTCTAATTGAAACCATAAAGATACCCAAAATTGGGGAAATTATAAAATAATTGTGCGAAAAATCCCCCCAAAATGATTCCCCACATATATAATACATCCACATACATCTTGGGCGCTATCTCTCTCTCCTGACACTCCACTTCCTGTTTTGAACCTCAGCTGCTATTATTATTATTGTGTTTGCCACAATTTGTCTAGACATTTGATGTATGACCGCGAAAAAATACAAAATGCGGCCAATTTTGGTTCGCTTTTTGTTTTTGTTTGTGTGTGCGATTTGTGCAATGGATTTTTTTCTTAATATTATTATTATTCATATATTTGCACTTGGGACTCTGTGAGTTCGATGCGGATTCGATTTGAAATTGATGGACAAGCCCGAATGGAAACAGAGAGGCAGCCGTCAGTGAAATGTGCTAAATATTTACAACAAAACAAAATTCCACAGAAATATTTGAGAAATATTCAAGAAATATCCAAAATATTTGCAAAAACATATGTGAGGAGGCGGAGGAGGAGGAAACAAGTGCATTTTTAAGTTTAAATTTAAGCAAAAAAAATATCTAGCAATAAATTGTGCTGCCTCGTATTTTTCTCACTTGTTTTTCTTATTCTTTTCTTTCTTTCCCCCGTTTTTTCTTTTTTTTGCAGTGCATTGACTTGGACAGAGCGAGGAAAAGAAAAGTGCAACAACTGTTTTTTGTGGTTTTTCCTTGCTTGACAGTGTCTGCGGCAAACGAATCATTAGCAAACAAATGTTAAAAATACTGAACAACACACACACCCCTTCATGTTGCAACACCAGGCTGGCGGCAGGCGACAAAAGTAGTTCCAAAAAATATTTTTAAAATATTTAAAAATATTTGAAATATTATTAAAGTTTAGTAATTAATAAAAAATAGTTTTCAGTTAAGTTTTGTATACAAGTTTTTAAAACAATGCAAAAATTGCATTAAACTTTAGGGGGAAACTTTTGAAAATTCAAATTGAGTCCGAAAACTCTTTAAAACTCAACAAAAGTCACTAAAAAAGTTTCCAAAAATATTTTTTGAAATATTTAAAAATATTATTAAAGTTTAGTAATTAATAAAAAATTATTTTCAGTTTAGTTTTGTATACAAGTTTTTTTAAACAATGCAAAAATTGCATTAAACTTTAGGAGGAAACTCTTGAAAAATTCAAAAAACGTTTGGAAAACAGTTTTTGAGTCCGAAAACTCTTTAAAACTCAACAAAAGTCACTAAAAAAAGCACTAAAAAAAATCATATAATCCTACAAGCCCTGCAAAAAGTTCAAAAACTGGAAAATGATGAATGAAACAAGCTTAAAATATTTTGGAAAAACTCCCGAAAACTTCAAACTGTTTATGACACTTTTGTGCCCTGTGCTCCCCGGCGGCTACAATGTGCTAATTACAGTCAGGCGGCGGCAGCAAACAGGACCAAGGAGCA
>JAEIHY010020081.1:0-49536 GCA_018904565.1 Drosophila tsacasi | reverse complement strand
AAACTACAGTAATATAGAAAACAAAATTTGCACATATATCAATTTTACTGAGGTATATACGCCTTTCTTTAAAGTCAGTTTGGAATTCAATGAAATAAGTCCAGCTGTGATTCGCTGAAAGTTTGCCTGCAGCAGTTGCGAATGAATATGGAGAAAACCCAACTGAAATGTCTCCGGCAGTCACTTAACCATGAACAGTGACAGCTTTAACGTGAAACTTTAAAGGCGATTATCTTTCAAGGCAGCTGGTTCTTTCCCTGCCACATCCTGGCCACTCAAAAGCGTCTGCTCCTCCCGCCTCTGCTCCTTCCCCCCTTAACCTTTCGTGTATTGCTGCCAGAGGCCAGAAGGATCCTGTCATGTGCCTTACTTTTCCTTGCCCTCCTTTGGCTGCGAGGACGACAACGGCTCTGATTTCTATCTCGCATGTTTCTGTCATATTTCATATTTTAAGTGGCCTCGGGCAGATGGCAACCGGCCCCCACACTCATGAATAATTTAATAATATAATAATAATTTTGAGTATTGAAAACAATTTACAGTTTTCCCAGGCAAATGGCCCTCGGGGGTTAGGTTCGGGATTGATAAAATATAAAATATGTGCTGTCGTTAAGGCTAATTAGGGGGCCGGCCGGCAGGAGCTGCCTGGCAGGTGAAATTCCAGCGACAGACTTGAATTTCAAATGCCGGTCTATTTATAGATAAATGTTCTATTCTTTGAGTTTCCTTTTTTTTTCGTAATAAACACATACACGTGAACCTACTACCTACGAGAGCTCTTCTTACGCAAGGCGATGCCAACCTACCGGGCTTCCTCCTCTGTTTATTTAGACGGATTCAATAACAATTGCTGGCTCATTGCCCTGGGGCTGCCATTAAGTACACTGGAAAACATTCTTCAAAATTAATATTTTATTCTGTTTTCAGCAGTTAACCTACTTCTATATTTGAAAAGATCATGGTCCCTAACTTATGCGTAATTAGTTTAAATTAATTTTAAAATATGAGCAATAAATTGTTAGCAATAAAATAACAATAATTAATATTGAATTTATATAATTTTCAAAATTCTCGCAGTGCATATATGCGGTGGCGTAATTTCAAAGGAAACGCGATATAAAAGCACACAAAAACAGAGCACTCCTGCGCGTGGAAATAAAATGTGCAGGATATAAAATGAAGTGCCGACAAAATGTCTGCCATTTGGCCCGGTCGAGCGGACGACGTATCTATATATTGTCTATATCGGATTAAAGCGTAATTCTTATTCAATTAATACAAATGACTGTGGCAGGATGGTCAGCTCAACGTCCATAACTTGCGGCATCCGAAAACGAAGGCGAAGTGGCGCTGGGAGCGGGACTGGAATGGGGTCCGGCAAGCGGAAAGAGAGGAGCATTTTGGTTTCAGCTTGCTTTTTGCAATTTAATTAAACAAACAGTTGGCGCTGCGGTTTGGAGCAGCAGCAGCAATGGCAGTACCAGTGGCCATGGGGAAATGTAATTTGCGGGACAACAACGCCAACTATGCCAGAGAGCTGCAAAAATAGCCAAGTGCCGACGTGCTGTCGACAGCTCTAATCCTTTGTGAAAAATTGTTATCGTTTTTGGTCGCTCGGGCAGGGGGTTTTGCCTCTAAATTTAATTGTCCATGAGGTTGAGGTTGCCTTTGAGCCCCGGCGGTGTTGCATATCGATTATTTTTAATTGCTCTTTGACATACACACCCCTCCCGTTCGATCGTCCTTCGGGACATCTAAACATGTAATTAGTTTGCCATGGGGGAGGGTCCTTTAAAGCGCCCCGAAGGTGCCGAAGTCGGAGACTCAGCAGAGCAGCATTTAAGTCGCATTAAAGCTGAGCCAACAAAAGGACAACTGTTATCCTCGCGTGTCCTGGCTTCGCCGGCCTGTCACTCACTGCTTATGTCGTTAATGTGGCAAAAGCTTTCGCAGTGTCTGGACAAAAAGTGCGAAGTCTAATTTGCTGAAATGAAAACCGAATCGAATCGCAACAAAAAGCGAAAGCGAAGCCGGAATTCGGCAGTGGGCCACATCATTCATGCGGGAGGGGCTGGCGTGGCGGTCACCTTTAGTGGAAAAGTAATGAAAAACTGTCATAAAACTTGAAGTGCTCGTAAAGTTGCGGCGAAAGTAAAAGTAGTGCTGCCTACTTTTGTCCGGTGTGTGAATGATTTGATGACGCGGCATACTTGGCAGGACATGTGTGTGCCTCAGGGTGAGTGTGTGTGGGTGCCTGTGTGTGTCACATCACAGCCAATTAATCCGGCGGAAAGAAAAGACACGGCGAAGGCGTCCAAAGGCAAACGTGGCCAAAAGCCCCAGCTGAGCCTTCCGTTGCCTGCGTTCCGAGCAAGGGAGCAGCGAGAACATATCTACAGGGAGAGAAAAGAGTCACTAAAAAAGTGAAATCGAATTTTATTAACTTGGTTAAAAATTTATTAAGACATCGTTTTGGGAATTTGCATGCCAATT
The DNA here is from genome assembly GCA_018904565.1 of Drosophila tsacasi. NCBI lineage: Eukaryota > Metazoa > Arthropoda > Insecta > Diptera > Drosophilidae > Drosophila > Drosophila tsacasi. The sequence goes on along the minus strand of JAEIHY010020081.1, from coordinate 47,043 downwards.
GGTTTTTGAAAAACATTTAAATAATTTTTTTTTCTTGTCAAAAGAATAATTATTACTATAAGGATCAATTGTATATCTTAAAAATAGGTGTAACTATGAATTATTTTCTATTAGAAAATTTCTAACCACTTTAGGTCATTGCTTTCTTATAAACATTGAAACCTTAAAGCCTTAATTAATATAATTCAAAGGTCATCAAATAAAATTATAAAGGGGACACCCTTAACAGCTGAAATGTAATTACCAATTTGTACTCCATTGCTCCCTTTACTCGCTCTGTTAAAGTGTTGCCTTTATGTGAAGGCTTTTGGCCACTGCCTGGTTTACTGTTGACCAGGTATCCTGGCGGGAGCCTGCTGTGCGTATCATTATCCCTTTTGTTTTCGGCTGGGCAAATGGCTTGTGAAAGGGGGATTTTCCTCCGCTGCCGGCGGCCCTTGGCTTACCCACATGACAGGGCAATGGGCCTTGGGACAATTAGCTTTTCGGGGGAATCGATTCGTTAATGCCTTAATTCGAAAACACAGGACCCGGGACCAGGACGCAGGACTCATGAAATATTCAGGCGTGAGGTGGCAAGTTGGGGATCATAATCGCTATCGAATTATCGATGACAATATGTACAGATTGGCCGACAAGTCAATCATAAATCGCGCCTAGCTGGGGGAGGGTTTTTGGGTTTTGGGCTTGTGTTCGTGGAGGGGCGGGCAGGTCTGTGGCTTTATTCCGTTTGGCCTAATTTGCTTTGCAACCACTTGACTGCCGGCAAATCGACAAGTCCCGAAACTCAATTGAACCGCAATTTCCAAATCGCACCCTAATACACGTAGTTAAAGGGGGTGGTGGAGGCGGCGAGGAGACGTCATAGACAGCAGCAATGCAAATGGGAGTGCCTGCAGGGAATAGGGGTTTGGTTTGGGGTTTGACTAGGGGCACACCTCCCCCGTCCCCCGTCCCCACAGCCGCAGACAGCGCCCGACCGAAAGGCAGCACAAAACGGAAATGAAACTTATTAAAAGATTTGGATCTAATCGATTTTCGTCCTTTCACGCTGAAATGAACTTTGCCGTTGCTCGGCTCGTTCCTTGCTTTGGCTTTTAGCTTTCAGCCCTTAAAGTCGGTCCGCCCTCCGACTAACCCCTCTTTACACAACGCCCCCTATACAATCCCTCCGTGACCAGCCCCCGCTTGGCACCCCGCCGTTGACCAGCCATAAATTTAATTGAAAACCAAACTGTTCGCCTGTCTGTGACAGAGTATCTGCAACTGCAGGCCCGCACACACACACCCATGTGTGTGAACCGTGTGTACATATCGGTGTTTACCCAGACACTCTACTGACTTTTACTAAATTTGATTTGGCAGCGCTCCTGAATTTAACTGCAGCTCGGCGGAGCGGACGTGCCAGCAGGACAGGAGGAAAGGACGAGCACCTCGGCACTCCCGAGACAAATGCGATTTAAAGTAATTTGAATACCGAATGGATTGTGTGCACTTATCGGCACACATTCACATTCGTTTTTCAAACACACACAGAGGGAAAATATGACTTTTACATATCGTTCGCCTGGCACTTTGAAATGATACTTTGAGAGTTACGAAAAATATGAGTGCTACTTCCTGGGAATGATGCAATAAATTAGGTTTCCTGAACTGAAAGATATGGGTATATTGCCATTTTTAAGTGCACTTGAAGTTCGTGTGTTCAATAGCTATAACATTTAAGGAAAATCAACTTAAAAAACAGATATGTATGTTCCCAGACTTTCATTCTTTCAACTTCAGTGTTTCCTAGATATTTATGTAATTTGACCAAATGCAACAATGTGGAACCGCCTTTTTTTGTCTGTGCAGAAGATGCACTGACAGCAGGGTTAAACAGCCAGGAGCAGCCAAGTGGAGAGCATCAATTGTCCATCTGACCAAGGCGAACTCTGGGGTAAATGGTTACGGCACAACGAAAGCGCAACTCGGCAGGATCTCACCGTCCCTGCTTCCTTTTTTCTGTGAATCGATGTAACGCTGCGTTATTGAAATCGCCCAAGCAGCAAAAGTGTTTGAGTGCACTCAGGCGAGCACCTGCAGCCACACTCGCCATCGCAATCGCATTCACATTGGCAGCCCCATCGACATTCACGATGCCCATTCACACTCGTTACGTTACGTGAGCGCGTAACTCAACCCAAAAGGCAGCCATAAGCGATGCCCTCAGCGGCGTTTGCAACTGCATTTCAGTTTTTATTTGCATTAGCATACCTAGCCGGGGAGTTAATTAACACGGTTCCCGCCACAAAAAAGCCAACGAATTTGCATTTAACAAAACAGCGTTGGCCAAGTGGCTCGAATTGAATGGCAAATTAAGTGCCAATCAGGCTGGAAAGTCACTCTACCGGGCTGATGGGTAATAATTATTGTTGTTGACTTGTTGCTGCTTGTTGGTGGAGTATCCTTATGTTTCACATATTGCGTATGTCTGCTGTATTTATCGCCGGAATCGAATCCGATTTTATGTCTTTAATTAAAAATAAATGGACAACCAAATTGATGCTCTGTGTGTGTTTGTCTTCCTCATGTTTTCTTCATTCCTTGATAATTTTTTGCTGGCATCGACAAAAACCAAGGCCAATAAGAGGAAATATGAACGGCAAATATATCTGGATTACTCCATCTTAATTCTTTTTACCACTCAGGAATATAAAATGAACAGAAAAGAAATGCCTTCTAAAAAATAAAAAGGAAAGGACATATGTCCAAAACTATTTTAAGTGTAATTCAGATATAATTTAAACTTAAACTTAAACATTGCTTGTGGGGAAAATTTGCAGTCTCTAGAAAATATATCACACTTAACTTTTCCTCCTGCATATATATATATTCTCCCCCATATAAAGTCTGCAATTAACGCGCATTACGTATACGCCCCTTGTGACGGAAACACGACTGAATGGCTGAACCGAATCGATTTATGCATTCAATGACTAGACAAGCGGCTGCCTATTATGGAGAGTGGAAGCGTTGAAGTCAACCATTTGCAGACAGATACATATATACATATGGACTTCTTTGTGTGTGTTTACGTCAAATGTGTGTGTGCCAATGTCGGTCGTGTGTCGCGTTAAGATTCCCGCTTAGTCGCATTAACGTCATTCAAGATGCGCGTCTAAGCCGCCGTCGCACACCACGCACGATTGCATACGTTGCTCACACTTGAGCGGCGAATTGTTGCTGATTTTGGGTCCTGCGAGCTCCTGCCAGCACAGCTCCAGCGTTGCACAAATGGCATACAATGGCAAATGCTGCTCTCGAGCTATGGCTTTGCCGATGTCGGCGTCATTTGGCCGTGTTGAACACGTTTTCAACACATGTTCCGCACATCGCTTGCCTGTGACTGCTGGAGGTGGTAGAAGGCACTGGGGAAAATATTGATTTCTGAGGACAAGAAGTGTGATTTTGATGGGAAGTTAAGTTGGTTATTTACTGAGATTTTTTTAGAACCAAAGTTAATTTCAACAGCTCTTTATAATGATATATTAAACAACTATATGTACATATATATTGAATAATTATTATTAAAATTATTATTATTATTCTTAAATTTCAAAGAGAAATCCTTAGAATTTGCGTACTCTACAATCCTTTTCCTCCGTGTACTAGCACTCCTATGGCTGGCGCCTGCAGCGGAAGTCAGTTTGTAAAGCTCGAGCTGGAAACCATTGGAGCGCTGCAAAAACCAGACAAAACCAGAAGCCAACCTTTCTGTTTCTTTCCGTTCTTTTCGGCTGCTCCTCCCTGGTGTGTGTACTTTTATTTTTCGCTCTGAGCCTCGGTGGAGCGGCAGCTCCTGGCTCGTTTTGCTGTGCAACTTCTGCTTTGTTCGATTTCAATTACTACAAATGATTTCTCCATGTGTTCTCGTACGTTCATTTCTCCTTCTTGGAGCCTTCATACTAGTTCGCGTTCGCTGTGGCCTCGGGTCGCCCATATCCCATGGCCTCCTACTCCCCCGCCCAGCACTTGATTTTCATTGACTTTGCACCTCGGCGTTTCTCGGTTGGCTTTTCCAATTGCTTCAGCTTTTGGCTTGACTTGGCAGCGGCAGAGTCGATGAAAAGTGTACCAATTTGGGTTACAACGGCGCCAGACGAAGCTTAATAAATTACCTGGAAGCAACTTGTTTACTTTCATGTTGAAATCACAAACTTTTGTCCCTTCGGCCATTAAGTTAAATTGCGGGAGTGTGTTATTATCAGTGCTGTCATAATCCTATTTCGAAAACAGAACATATAAGGGGGAAAATAAACAAAAGTTTTAATGAAAAGAAAGCATAAACAAATAACATTTCTGTTATGAAGAGTAATAATTGATTTACTTTCAATTATAAATGAAGATGAGATGTTTATGTTCTTGTATTTATTAAACAAATATTTTGGTCCTGGACTTATTGTGAAATTCGGTTATTACCAAGTAGTTACTATAAATACCAAATAAAATATTCTTGGCCTTTCTTAACCAAGCAAATTAATATAGAATAAAAGGGGTAGGTAGGTAGGTATAAAAATAAACTTCAGTTTGGCCAGAATATATCCCAAAACTGGACAACTCGCCATCACTGGCTCGTATCTGTGAGTGGCATCAAAAGTTTCCCTAGCCTTTATCCCCCGCTCGCCTCTACTTTTTAATTATGTATCACTGTATTACGGGGACCCACCCTGGATGCTGGACACAGGACGATAGCTGGACCCACACAATGTCAAAGTGGCCTGTCAACAGCCGTTGACCACTCGCCCGAGCAATCGAGCGGCCATCGGCGCAAAGTTTTGATGAGGGTTGTCATCATCAGCGTCAAACAAATGAAAACATATGTAGCGGCAACGGCGCCCCATCAGTGGCAGTGGCAATAGGAGCAGCAGCAGCTGACCAGAGAGCGTCCGTATTAATATCAAATGAACTGTGAGCAGCATGATGAGCTCGGTTGCCCATGTGGGTTGCCTCGGCAGCAGAACGTGCCGGGCGGACTCCATTGTGACAGTTGATACATGACCCGGATTCGCCAGCGACAACAACAATGAAAGTTAATAAGATTTTACAAGAATGAGCCCATCATCATCATCGTCACTGGGAACGGTCACAAAATCAACAAGCTAATGCCGAAGGAAACGTCATGGGCACGGCTTCATCACGGCGAACGACTTAATGCTGTGAGGGAACTTTTGTAAAGGATTATTAATGAAACTGGCCAAGTTTATCCTGATTGATTTATGTTATAGTTAAGTTTTGATTACCAGTTTCTTATAGAGATCTTTGTGGGACATATTATGAAAATCAATTTATAGATATTATATGAGGTATATAAAAAACACCCCTTTTTCCTACTATACACCACTCAATCAATAAATTGATTTACAAATTAATGTTGAAAAGTATATTTCGCTGTTCTAGCCCCGGACTATTCCCCCCTGATTTCATTGTCACGCACAAGCAAATAATAGCACGCCCTCATGTTCAATCTAAATAATAAAGCTAGCAACAAACAAAGAGCTTCAATCCCCAGTTGTTGCATTTGAAATGTCCTGAAACCAGTCCCAATCGCCATCGAGTCCAATTGCGGAATGTGTTAAATGACTCCCTCCCCGGTCTCACTCCATGTGCGCAGTGTAAAAATAATTGCGGCCGGCTGCTCAATTTGCCGGACTCCACAGCCCCTGGCAGACGATGTCCGTGCCCGGCTGTTTGTTTAGTGCACATAAATAAAGCAAACACTCGGACAGCTCGCATCCAGTTCCCGCACACACACTCGGTCTGGATTGCTTCTGGTGTGATGTAATCAAGGACCATCGCATAGCGCAGTCGAACAGTCTGGCCAGTCCCGGCGGCTGACCATTTATCAGGGGTATACCCAAGAGGGGTAGGAAAAAAAGAGTTCACTATCCAGAAAATTTTCTGAAATACATTTCATAGTAGATTTTATTGATTACAAAAATAATAAATATTTACTAAAGCTTTAGGCCAAAACAATAAATTTGAATAAATGACAGAACCAATTTTAAATAAAACCCTATTTGTTTTGCAATTTCTTGGCACAACTTCAGAGTGTTATTGGAATGTCTGAGCCCCTGGGAAGTATTTCCTGCTTTCGCCACTGAACTCGCCCAGAATTCTTTCGACCCGAAAGCCTTCGAAGCCAGGGGTGCTCTATATACACATATATGTGTGTAGGTGCCAGTGGCTGTCCATCGAGCCGCACTCATTCAACTGGTGTGCAATCGCCTGGCTCGCCCGTAATGCACCTCCACCTGACCCGTAGTAAGACCAACCCGTGCAGCTCGGCCCGGCCGTGTGTAACTTCATTAGGCCCGGGGCTGATTTGCAGCGGGTAAATTGCTCGTGAAGTTGGTGGCCAACGAGCGGCGACCATCGACCATCGACCTGGGCGGCATATCTTCGGAGCTGAATCTTTGACTCAATTACCGGCCATGGACGCCAGGTTGTTGATTTTGTCAGCTGTAGTTGACTTACCCGTCCGGCCCATTTATGCATATGAATTTATTCAAATCAGTCGGGCTCGCTGCTTGTCCTGGTCCGTCCTAGTCCTCGTCGTCATCGACCAGAGGAATTTGTTGTGGCGCTGGCGGCTCTAAACTATTTTACATTTAGAGCAGCCCAAAGTTGGGCATTCCTGCGAAACCGGAGCTGTTGTGGAAGCCAAAACCAGGAGCTTGGCCCAAATACGTGCCAACCACCGGGTTGGCTGCTAGCCGCGTTCCTGTTCGTTCTCCACTGTGTGTGCGTGTGTGTGTGTGTGTGTGTTAGCTGCTTTGTTCACATGTTTTCACTTTGTGCTTAATTTGCATTTAAATGGTTTTTGCACTTAGGCTATTTCCCGTGTAAATGAGCTTTGTTTGCTGTTGTTCCCGCTGCTTTTGCAAGGCGCTTAAGCCAACCCAAAAAACACATACTAAAGGCCGAGCTTTTACTTGCATTTTTGGCCAAATCCAAAGCGGGTGTCTCCCCAATTCCTGCGGCTAAAACCATGGAAATTGCCTGGGGGCATGCCAAGTCTGGTGCTTGGCTTTTTTTTATTGAAGCAAATTCCTTATGACCTCAACCAATGTGATTTGGCCAGAAACATACCCAAATTTGTATGAAAATTTAACCAAAAAACCTCTAATTTATAATATTTTCCAATGGAAAACCATTTTTAGTTGCTTTTTAATTGCGGACGTTGCACAAATTATACGCCCATCAAAACGCGATGGGCATTTACATAAACAAATACGGGCAGCCGGCAATAGGAATAAATATTTGGATGGTTTTGCATTTATTCCATTTTCAAAGCAAACTGAAACAACAAACCGATATTTGTGCACTTTTTGCCCTGCAATGTGTTCTGGCCCTGACCGAACGATACTGGCCTGATATCATCTGTGGACCTCTCGCTGTTCGTTGGCTGTCAGCCATGCAAGGAGTATTGGTAGTTGGCATAAGCGAAGGCCGGCAAAATAATTTCGCAAATTAGCGAGTGCCCAGCTTTTTATGACTTAATGCCTTAGACAAAATATGTCAGGCAACGAAAAACACAAACACTAACATCAGCACACAATGTGCTCATTTAGCGCAATGTCAACTCTTGTGTTGTGGTCACTAATGATGACAGGATGGCAGGCAGTCAAAGCCCGCGTCCAAACACACAGCAAAATGCTGGTGGCGCAGCGCAGGACCTTGTCGCCGGAGCCATGACAATGATGTACCCGTGTCCGTGTCCCGAGCTCTTCCAGAGGATTGAAAAGCCGCGGCGGAAAAAACACAAACACAAACTGATTTGATTGTTTGTAATTAAAAGTGGACGGACGTCGCGAAAATTAAATGACCATGCGCAGGATATGCGGACTCGTGGCTAGTCCTGCGCTCTGATCCTCCACATAAAAGTTTATGGCCATGTGCCATGACGGTGCTCTCCGCTCCGTCGTTAATTTAAAAAGTAGAAATCCCATAAAACGCGAGAATGGCACCAAGTTCAACACGTGCCGGAGATGGGGAAAAGACGGTGATGAAGATCCGCGTGTGTGCTCCGGTGTCTGGACTTCTTAAATGGTTAATTAGCCTAAATAATTCCGTGTTCATTTATACCATCAAAACTTAAATGCCACTCGAACCGTCTGGAGGCCTAGTGACAGTCAGTGCTGGCTGTCAAGAGCTTTTCCGGCTCTTGAGTTGGATTCGGTTTCCGTACGGTACGGGATACCTGTCAACAAGGATTTATTTGAGGGAATGAGTAATGCATTGGAGGGCAGAGAGCTTAGGAAGCAGTTGCTTGAAATAGAGGACATGAAGGCCTATCTAGGAGGTCTTTATAGGGGCACGCCTATGAGATTTGTTTTAATAATATATAGGAAACAGGGCAATCAAGGACTATTTTAATAATATATATACTAGTATTAATTAGCCCTAGTTGGCTATTATCTAATTTAAAATAAACAAAAGCTTAAATCAATTCAAATATTTAAAGATCCGTTTACGACGAACTAGTTCCGAGGAAAAGCGCGATCGCTAACTTTTCACTCGACCTCTCGTTCAGTGATGTCATTTCCGCCTTTTTCTCGCCATTTTACCTTAAATTTTCTAAAATTTACGATTTTAGGTTCATTAGAGATGCTGTAAGTACAGAACAAATTTTTTTTTCAAAGCAATAAGTACCCAAAAACCGAAAACTTGACGAATATGCAATTTTTTAAGGGGCAATTGCTAGCATTGGTTTTAAAATGTTTTAGGCCTGTGTTTTTCATCTTATGAGGCAAAAATATTAAAGATGTGTTAGATATTCACTAGATCTATATTCTATGTAGATCTACCCGTTAAAAATTTTTTTTGTATGTTTATCGTTTAAAAAACAATAAAAAAAAAAATTATATTCAAAAAAATGCCCTACAAATTAATAATATAATATATCGTTTGTTAGTTAATCTTTTTTGGTTAATAATATTTGACTGCAAAGATGAAAAACATACTCAAAATTATTTTATAAAAATAAGCTAATTTTTAGATTTTTTTTCTTTTGAATTCCGCTTTTAACGCTATACATATATTTTTCACTGCTTTCGTTTTGCGATCCGCCGAGAGTTGACGCGACATTGGCGCGACATTGACACGACCGACACGCCGCGAGTTACACATCGTTAAGTTAAGCATCGCATAGATCCGTTCCGCGCATCACCGGCAGGCGTGCCGACGAAATTCAAGTATCTTATGTCAAGTTCTTTAAGGCAGCAGCCTGGGCCCTCTATCATTAAAAGTACCTTCCACCGCCGGCCATTAGGTGACGTGGCCGTCACGCAGAGCGTGGGGCCATAGTTGCGACCACTGCCGCTGAGTGGCGTTGGCAAGATTTTTTGCTGTGCGATCGTTCCGTGATTAGAATAAAACACTACCGCCAGTCACGGCCGCCGCCTCCATGTGCATCATATTCCCCACTACCGGTCGCCAGTAAGCGCGCACGGCAGAGTTCCTCACGATCATCCGCCACACGGCGCGATCGGTGTAACAGCCAAGGGTCTTGACCCGAGGCACCCTCTTCCGCAGCCAACAGAGAAGCATTAGCCTGTTGCCCTACTCGTTCCTAGGCTCTTCACAACCTGTCATACGATTTCATACTACAGGTTCCACACTTGTACACTTTGTTACATCAGACACAGCTCCAAAAAAAAGCTTTTCATCGAAAGTGGGGGATGGACATGCAATCAACGACTTATAAAAATAATTCGAAATTGTAATATTTTTCCAGAAACCAATTACAGTCGATTGCTGGGCAATTAAAATAAAAAAAAGGAAAACAAGGCCGCGGGGCGAAGGCGGACGTGCCGTCAGCAGAATTACCCACGGCTAGGCCACACTTAATGCATTTAAAGCGACTGCTTTGGCCGCCCGCAAACAAACTGGCGGTGGAAAGGCCAGGACAGCCTGTTGATTCAGCAGGACTCTCGCCATAGAGGGGCCAGGGAGGAACAGGGGTCACTGGAACCGGCTGGGGCTAGGACAGGGAACGGAGAACTGTTGCCGTGGCGCAACAACTGGCCGGATAACTGAGAGGAAAGCTCGCCGTCGAGCAAAAGCTCTCTCTCGAGCGACATCCTGCTGGAAAGCCTCGACTCCCACAACGAGCTGGTGTGGGAGTATCCCTTCCAGGCAGCCAGTGCGTAGCGTCGCCTTCGGTCCACTTCAGTCTAGGATAAACGCTTGCGACGAGCACAACAAGTGCGCGCATGCCAACAGCCCCCGGAGAGGTTTTCAGTGGTTGCCAAGCCGAAACCGAAACCGATTCCGAATTCCGAATCCGAGTCCAACTCCGCAACGGAAACCGAAACCGATAAAGAAACCGAAACCTGCTGTGTAGTGTAGTGTCCGGAGTGAAAGTGAAACTGCGGCAGGACGCCTGTCAGGCAGGAGATCCTGGTCCCGATTCCAATCCCGATCCGATCTGCGAGTGTGCGCGATTCGCCAGAGTTAATTAGCTGCGCGCGTTGTTTTAAGATGTAACTCCCCCGCTCGAAACTCCAATCGATATTTGTTGTGCAGGGCCTGGGAGGTGGTGCCAAAACGAGAGTGTAGAGCCCCCCTAACAAATTCCCGAACAATCCACCGAAAACAAAAAAAAATATTGCTCTTTATTTTTGTGAAGATAATCAAAGGGCTGCCTGCACACTCACTGGATATAATTTGATATTTGAAAACTCTTCGTGCTTGCATTCCAAACTTCAATCTAAGGCTAAACCCGTCTTGCACCCACTCTAGCAACCAATACGGAAATATGAATAGCTTTTGGATAATCGCTTTACTTTTAGGATTACAGCAAACAAAGCCAACAAGTAAGTAATGCCACAGAGTGTCCAGTGAAAGCCATGTTTGTTCAGTGAATTGGGCTTTTTCGATGGCTCTTTTAATTGCCCTTTTCATGATTAGCTCTCGAAGGAGAAACGGACTAACCTATGATAGAAACAAATGGATAATCATTTCTAGCTTTAAATAGTAATTTTTGTGATTGCTAAAAATCAATTCAAAGAACAAAATGCTTGAAAAAAGGAAGATGCAATTTTATTTATGTATAGAATGACATTTTTTAGCTTCAGTATTCTAGGAAGAAAATATTCATGGTTACTCTTCTAATTAATGGTCCGCAAGTGTAGAAGGAAACTTTATCAACTTTTGGGTACACATTGCAAAGCTTAAAGGCTTCCAGCTAAAAGTTAACTCTTTTAAAAATAAAAATCCAAAGCAATGCAGCAATCAAACAAACTAATTCCTTGTATATTTAATTTAAGAAATCTTCCACCAAATTCACTTGAAAACTTATTTACAAATTCCTCCATTCAACCCTTTTCTGCATGCATGCAAAATAGCCAAAACGAAAGTCCTTCTGCTTAATTGCAAATGGCGCGCAAGTATGCCGGCATGGCATAGGCCTCTTCGACCTCCGAAAAAAGCCCAGTGTCACGCACGGAGCCCAGGTCCCTTCGGGAGGCGGCGGCCAAGGCGGACGACGAGGGGCGTGGTAGCAGCCGGACGCATTCTCAGCACCTGCTACCTTTGGCTGCTGGCTTTTCCATAAGACTCATGAATAATTCATTGTGCACGCTTCGATTATTTACTTCATAAACATTCCGCCGGGGTCTGGTCCGGCCGGTCAGAGGTGGCTTAGTTGCCGGTGGGATGGGGCATGTCCGGCAGTTTACAGGCTGCGCATGCTTTTCATTTTAATAAATTGTAAATTGCTAGCTTATCAGCGGAGGTCCTGGAACAAGGCACCTGCAATGTGCAATTTGCAACGTGCAATATGCAATGTGCAATATGCAATGTGCAATATGCAATGTGCTATGTACAATGGCAGCTTGTTGACGTGTTCAATGAATTGAAAATGTCACGGCTAATGAGAATTTCCTTTGGCCTTTTGGCAATTTCATTTGATTAACGAACCAATAAGGGCCCAAAGTATGCTGCTAAATTTAATTTCATTACAGCTTCATTTGCGGGGGCGAAAGTTAATCAAAAATCCAATGAGCAGCTCGTAAAACACAACGACGCGGTGGCTTCCCGGCTATATCTATTACATGTTGTCGCTGGCAACGTAATTGCTGAAAAATTAATACGCCAAGGAGTCGGGATTCGATGCAGGAGCTGGAGCTAGAACCCCCCTGCGAGAGGGAGGCCCGAAGATCATCCCGTCGTAAAGCACGTTTTCGCCATTTACCCAGACGGAGTCTTGGAGTCTTCGATATAAAATGAGGCGATGCCACAGCGAAATCAATTTCAAGTCATTAAACGAAATGAATCTTTATGGAGAGGAGAGCAGACCCACAGATTAGCAACCCCAGTGTGGGTGTCCTTGAGAATTTAAACACGCTGCTCTGCCGCCGTAATGGAAACTGCCCCCGGACTTCAGACACTTGATGCGATTATTATTGATTTTCCGTGCTGAAATTGTTGTGATTGAATTATTTATGTGTGGCAGTGGGGGGTGGTAAGTGGTGAGTGGTTCTCCGTTCGTGGTTCCAGGTTCGGCTTAATGGCGGATCCAAGTGGAGTTCATTAGGTGGCCCACTCAGCAGCCGCTCGCTTGACAGCTTAATTGAGTTGGCAAGCCTGTCGAGCCCGGCGAGCACTTATTTTCGGAGGCAACAAAAGGCGCACGTGACGGGCATACTCGCTCAGTGCTCACTGCTCACTGCCACAAAGGAGTAATCCTGCCGGCGCGACGCTGTTTGCCCTGCCCTTGATGGTGGATTTAATTTTGTAAATTAAAGCAAAACATAAATCAATTTGACTAACTAAACAGGCGGCGGCTGCTAGTGCAGCTACACTTAAATTTGAATAAATATTGTGGCAGGCCACTTGAGCCACGAGGCGGCAACAGCTCGAGGTTCTAGCTGGCCTTCGCGTCGTATACTTAATGTGGCCACATGTCCATACAAATGTAATAATTGCAAGCGCCCTCAGCGGCTGAGCACTCAGTGCAACCTCAATGGCACTGCTGTCCCCGGGCCAACTGAAGATGTAAATGTGGGCGAGGGGCGCCAGGATGTGAATGGAGACGTGGCTGTGACTATGCCTGTGGATGTTGGCGTACATGTGGCTGTGGATGTGGATGTGGATGTGGCTGTGCCCAGTGTACACACATCACGCCGACGACAACCAACGACAGTTGCGGAGCAGGATGCTGGGAGGCAGGAAGACGGACGCCTGTAGCCTGAAGCCAACTAACTGACTGACTGCCTGCCTGACTGCTGGCTGGTCCTGCTGCCAGGATGGCAGGATGCCGGGCTGCCTGCTGCCTGTCTGCCGTATGACATGTGACGACTTTGACAAAGCCAGCCAGCTGCTTCCTTCCCCCCGCTGGCTGGCACTGACTTGGGCCAAGACGCTTTTGGCATATCTAATGAAACTTTCCCAGCCTGGCATTGCACTTTAATGGACTCACTCTCTGTGGGAAAAAAGGAATTCGGAAATAAACCAAATAATGAAGGCAAAAGTTCGGTGCGCGCCTTGCCAATCGAAATAAATATTGTAAACGCTCTATAAATTGTTGCTCCGCCGCAGGCCAACTTTTGACCCGAAAGCCTGCTGTCGAAGTTAACTTGAGTGGCAGAAATCAGATTAAGCCAAATATTATACATGGCAGGCACACAGTTCGCAGGTGAGAGAGCGACTCGGCCAGGACCAGGAACAATTTTGCACACAAATTTGGCGCAAAGACAATCAAAAAGTTATAAAACAAGCTTCGGCGAAACAAAACAGGGCTCGAGTGGCCTCAGGCGGAATCCGCCAAGGAGGCTGGCATCTGGATCCTGGATTCCCGGATAGGTGTCTCAGAGGCGTGTGTGTATCGGGGTGTAAAAACTTTGGCCAACTTTTCGTTGATTTCATTGTTTTTGCCGCCTCTGCCGTTCGTTCACTGCGTTGCGTTGCGTTGTGTGGTGCTTTCGGGCCGTGGCATTGCGCATACGCCGCGTGGTCTTATTATCAGCCGCATCAGCGGCGCCGTAAAGTAAATGCAAAGTGTGCAAAGTCTATAAACGAGCGTCAAACTTAAAAGCCCCAAGGTGGCGTCGCCTCGCCAAGGACGACAAGGACTTAAGCTTGTTTTTGGGCCCACGCCTGGAGGAGCGTGAGAGGGAGCTCTAACAGGAAACAACAGACAGAAAGAAGTACAGGAAGCCAGGTTTATCGGCGGGCAATACACTCCTCTCTCTGGCCTATCAAAAAAAGTTGCTCACACGACAAATTGTCTCAGAAACACAGAGGAAGCCCCCCAGGAGCGGGGATGGGAATTTTATATTTCGCCGTTTTCTATTATTTGTATTATTTATGGTGCTCCTGGCAATGTCGTTAAACGGGGGCCCATTAAGAGCCTCCAATAAATATGTGAGCCGGTCTCCGAGCCTCGGGATGTGTGTGTGTGGGTGACAGATGCCAGATGCTGGATCACAGCAAGCAAATAAAAAAGCAAGCTTCCGCAAAACAATTATGCCTAAGTGTGGAATCTAAAATATTTATGAAGAGAAAGAAAGAGCTTTCAAAAAAGGCTCTGATGCCAGAAAAGCCAAGCAACCAAAGCCGATTGTCAGCTATTTTCGGCTGTAAAATTTTGCGCAAATAAACGTCAAAGCAGCTACAGAGACTAGGAAAAACTATTAAGATGTCAGCAAATAATTACGCATGAAAGCAGCTGCATAAATCTGGTCGCCTCTTATTGCCAAATCCGCCACTAAAACGAACTGAGCTGGAAACTGGGACTTTGGCAATCTGGGAAACTGCGAAGCCATCGCCCATCGCCTTGAAACGGACATAATGCGACACTTGAAGTCGAGCAGTGAGGACGGAAGGCACTTTATCAAAAGGGATTTGGGACCCGGAGGAGCAGCGAATTCATGCATTTGCCTTCCACTTGGCCGGGGTCTCTGACAGTTTTGTAATAACAATGACCGCAAAAAAAGCGGAAATCGATGTGGCATTTTTCACAGAATTTATGAGTTTCCCTCTTGTTGTTGTCCGACTACCATTTTTCGTTAAAGCCGAACTGATGACATTTATATTTTATTGCCAGAGTCTCACCCTCCAACTCTCTCTTTGAACTTAATTCAGAGGCGGCCTTAATGAGCCGTAATAAGTCCGCTCTGCTCACAGCAGGAAGGCAACTGCAGCATAAATCTCGTTCCAACCCTAATCACGGACACGACCCAAAATAAATTTCGCGAAAATCCATAAATTCTACAGCGAACAGAGAGAAAAATTCGCCATCGAAATGTAAATTCATCGTCCAGTGACAAGAAAGAGCGCCGAGCGGCGATGCGTTAATTATTCAGGCCCACATGCCAGGAACCAGGAGCCAGGAGCCTGATCCCGAGAAGCATTAGTCCACAAAGTGCCTGGCCGCATTCATCATTATCCGCAGTTTGATTTTCGCCACAAAGTTTTTCGGGCTCAAAACTTTTGACAAAGGTCGAGAGCAGTTTAAAGCAGAGCCAAAGTCAAACGCTGCCGGCAATTCCTGCAAAATAAATGAATGATCCACAGCCGGCCGGTTAGCAGGGGCAAGTTTTTCCCTTTTTTGAGGTTTTGGGGATTTGGCAACGGAAGAGCATAAAGAGCCTAACCAGCAGCAGCAGCACCAGCACCAGCCAGAGCAGGAAACGAGCCCGGGCTGGCCAAAAGTGATGGGGCATAAATTTGTGGACCGAAATCCGAAAGAGCTTAAGCCATAAGCGAGGCGTGTGGTCAAGCAAAACAAATGACAGCAAAACGCATAAATTGAACCTGTCCCGGGCTATTCGAATCACAGAAGTACAGCCACGAAGCAGTTATGGCCAAAGTTCAATCTGTGAGTCATTAGGAAATGGGTAATGGCCAGGAGTGGCAGGGAGCTTGCCAGTGATTCGAGGCCACACCATCGTTCACTGGGAAAAATAAATCAAAGAAAATTAATGATAGCTGAATCCTATTCCTAACTTTCTCAATTTTATTCCAGAGTTTATAAAGCTTTTCCCTCAGTGCTTTCCCAAACACCCATAACAATTTAATCACTGCTAAAAAGCCAGGACAATTTAAAGTCAAGTCCGGGGGCTTGTATTTTATTTTATTGCCCTGATACACTCGCAGACAGGCGTTATAAAGCCGCATGGTGCGCATCAGAGCGATTCGCCGCCAGTAGGCAAAATTAATTAAAAAAAGCCAGTGTCGTCGCTTCCCATCTCCCGATTCCCGCTTAACGTCCCCCCCGTCAACTAAATAAAACCATGTCTAGGCACTAAAAAGTTTATTATTGTGAGCCCAAGTAAAAAAGAACTCGCATTAAATGGCCGAAAAAGGGAATATCTCGACGGAAGAGTGGAGCGGCCTGAATGGAAAATTAAACAGAGCCGGATATGTCACACATACTCGTACAAGCCGCACCCACGGAGCCAGCCAACAGCAACAAGGACAACAGCGCGGGGAGGGGCCGCAAAGGCGGAAAAGGCAGGAAAAGCAGGGAACAAGAACAAACAAACAATAACGATGGCAAATGCCTGGAAAAAGGGCTAGCAAAGTTGGCCGACTGGCGGCGGCAAGGGGAGAGCTTGGAAAATGTGTGTGAGCAGGGTCCGGAGAAAAAAAAAACCAAGTAAACTACACATTTTTATTATGCAAAAGGGGGCGCAAATGAAAGGCAAATGTTTTGTTTTTCCTCCCAACCCCCTGTGCGAGTGTGTGTAATTTTATTTTAGCGCAGTTGTGTGTGTGTTCACTTGAAAGTATTGTTAACGTAACGCATAAAAGCGGGGCAGCGGAGCATCGGAATAGCGGAGGTGGAAAGCGAGGATCCTTGTACGAGTGGAGCGCCCCAAAGTAGGCAATAAAACACTAGCTGAAATCTAGGCACGCGTTCAAACGCATGACAAACAATACCAGGAAATGCGAGAGAAATGGCAAAAACTCAACAAAAAAATGAAGCAAGCGGGCTTGGGTCGAACTTGTGCTTTTTTATGAACACCAGAAATGAGACAAATAAAGTGTGATTACTGCAAATTGAGTGAGCTGCATGAAGTGTGTGACAAGCAGCCAAAAAGCTCGTGGCAAAGTGTGAAAAGTCGTTTCGCAATTTGTAGATTTAACCAGCGACGGGAAGCGAGACGTAAATTAAAGTGAATCGAACCAATTTAAAAAGCTACAGAGTCTGTAAGCAGATTTTCCGTTTATCCCCCGGCTAAAAACTTGAGCAGTTGAGCACATGAAGCCAAGGAAATAGGCTGAGAATATATACAGTTTGTACACTTTAGAAAATAATTAAACAAATTTATTGAAAAAATAATAAAAAACTTTATTAACACATCTACTATAGTTCGCCTAAGCAAAATACATTGAAAAAAGGATTCTACAAATTATTTGACATACTTATAATAATTTCCTACTAGATAGTTTAATTTTCCTCAAATCGAGTAATTCTCTTATCCGAAACCAATGACATTTCTTCTCCGAGTGTCCTTTCGAAAGCCCCTGCAAATGTCTGCGTATCTCCGACTTCGGCAAGATTGTTTTCCCTGCCCCTCTGCCAGCTGCCTAATTAATTGGACTGACTCTTCGTGTACGTGCAGTGTTTGCAGGCCAATGATGTGGCTTTTGAGCTGTTACTCAGCGGGGCCAGGACCTTTGCAGGCGGCAAGGATATGGCGCAGCTCGACAGTATTTAATGCCTGCAGTTAATATGCGGCAGGTGACTCAGCGTTCTAGCTGCTAATGATGGGGGTGGCGGATGAATAAAGCATTCCGAGCGTTAAATTGAATTAATAATGTTAATGGCTGGTGCTTATGAATATGCGCTCTCGTGCCTCCTTGACTTGTGACCGGGCTCACGTGTCGTATGCGTAATGCGTAACCAAGTGTGTGCGCCATATTAATTGCCCGCATTTGTGATATTTAAGCATACGAAGCCAATTAAAGCCCGAGCATTCATCGCATCTCCATTGGGTGAGCTTTTAAAATTCCACACCAAGCCGAAGGGACTAAAGCCCACATAAACGTTCCGGCTAAGAATAGGGCTAAGCTGCTTATTATTCAACAAGCTGAATTGCTAGAAATGGCAATCACGACGCCGCTCAATAATTGTGCTTTATATAAGCTGCAGAGCACAAAGCCAAATACGCGTCAATTGGCAGCCACATGCGCACTCAAGTAAACACAATCCTCGGGGTATTACCAGCTGAATAATGGGCCAAGCAAGTGCCGGAGGATGCTTAACAATAATGGCAGCGGGGGGAAATGAAAAGGAAATGGAACTGGAAATAGAAATGCACGCGGGGCAAGGACCAAAAATTAAACATAAATAAATAACATCGAAATGCGCGCAAATTAACAGCAGCTGAAAACAGCCAAAAGCCAATTCAAGGAGGCTCCAAATATATGCAGCGTTGACTCGAGAAAGGCATTTGGGAATAAGGGAAAACAAAGGCCACAAAAAAAAATGGAAAACTGTCGAGAAGCCAAACCCACGCACACACATATACCCGAAAAAAGGACGGGTCACACATAAGTACACGCTTGAATGGCTGGCACTTCTGTCTTTGTAATTGCGGGCCCAATGCTAATGCCTCCTTTGGGCTGGCCAAAATGAAAATGCGTAAATTATTGATTACAATCGCCAGAAATCATGCAGTCCAAACAAAGGATCGTACATATAGATTTTATGAAGCCCAAAGAGCTGATTGTTACGCCTTTTGTGCGTATGGAAAATTTGCTTTTGCTGCACTGGAGGAAAAGTGAAGATGATTATTTCTATTTTTAGATTTATATATTTTGCTGAAAAGCTGAAAAGAGTTTAAGCTTTAAAGAATTTATGTGTTAACCTATATAACAAATTTATACTTTTGCTACCCACTAATCCCACAAACTAACCCATAAAACCACACTTTTCCGAATCCATTTCGCTTGACTTAACACACTTCTCCAATTTGTGTTGCCAAATTTATATCAAGCTGCTTCTTTTTTTCTGTGTGGCTAAGCGCTGGGTAAAAATAAAACTGTGCCAGACCGTGGAGAGAGGGAAGGAGCGGAGTGGCCGACGGGAAGCCTTCGCATAATGAAGGCACTTTGTGAGCCCGGCTTGGGCGTTGATTTTTTAATGGTGCCTCGGGCCAGCAGCAGCAGCAGCAGGAATTGGAATTCGGATTGGTCTTGGGATTGGGTTTGTGTTTCAGTAAAGGGGAAGCGGGAAACCGGACAGGGAGGAGGAATTGGAATCGTAATGCAAACAAAGGCCGGCTGGCATTGATTGTGCAAGGACTTTTGTGCTACGCGCATTGTTTCAACAAGTCCTCGGCCAAGGTTGACGAGGGTTGGCTGTCGCCGCTGGCTATGTGATTTCAGCTCCTTATTAGGCAGCCAGCGAATATTCAGCGTACGGAAAGCCGAGCAATGCGCATTTTCCAGCCCAGCCAGGAACCGTATCACATGTTCGACGTTTCCAGGCCACAGACATAAGCCACATGGCAGGTGCGGCCAAGTGTCAACACAAATTGTGGCCGAATTGTAGCTGAAAACAAAAAAAAAAATACAGAGGGGTCGCAAAAAACAGAAAAGAGAATGAGACGAGACGGGAAAAGTGGCAAAGTGAGGGTCAAGCATAAATGTCAATATCATCAGGAGGCACTGGCTGCGCTGCAGGCTCAATGGCGTCATCCCCGGGCCGCCGGCTCTTTCCCATCTCATGTTTGTGTCACAGGACTAATGCCTGTGTAGATTAGAGATTAGCCGAACTTCAAAAGGCCCTGACTGCTGGCTTGAATTACGAATGCGAAACATAATTGTGACGCTGGCAGGCTCAACGTGATGGCGGTCAGGACCGCTGCTGGTTTTTCGTTTGGTTTGGACAGCACGTGGCCACGGCACCCATTAATTGTCCAGGTGGGCGGACGTCTGCCCCTCGACTCCTGTGACTCCCCAGTTTTTCAATGTGGGGGGCGAGAAAAGTTTTCAATTTTCGGAAAAACACCGTACAACAGCTGCGCATGTCACCTTCCCATTCCCACTTGTCACCCATCATTCCCGGAAAATAAATAAATAATTCTACGCATTTAATTGTTTTCGGCAACTAGAACGAGACGAAATGGGATCGGCGGACTTGGATATAAACAAATCGCGGGCCAAACAGTTTGCGGCTGGGAAAATGTCAAATGCAGTTTGGAATTTCACTCGCAAGGACTGCAGCTGTCATGAATGATTTAAATGTGTGTTTGCCAAACCGATTGCGGGACGTTTTTCGCGGAATATGAATAAATGTAGCGACCGGAAATGAGCCGTACCCCGCCCACACAAGTGCCTTTTAAAATTGTATTTTCCGCCTGCTCTTACATGTATGTATTTAAATGAGGAATTTATGTTTGAAACTGAAACCCAAATTTTTTGCCCATCTAATTTGGCTTTCCCGCGCTGTTCCCGCTTGGAACGGAGGCCTGTGGTCGCTGCTGTCCCCCATTAATAATAAATAATTCCCCTTAAAAGTAATTTAAGCATTTTTATGTGTTTGCCAACGCCGACGCCGTCGCAGTCTCAGTCGCCGGCGTTTGCTTTTCATTTCTTTAATGGTCTGCATCTTTACGAGGCAGGTCCAGGTTCGCGCTTACTGAAGCGGCAACTGTTGGCCATCTAAACACACAAACACACACACAGGACAAGGGCACGGTGGGCTAGAAATACTATATATTAAACTATTTGTACAGGGATATAGGTAAAAGAAAAGAATGCCAGAAAATTCTCAGAGATCTTAGTACATTTTCTGTAGATAATTTAATTTATTTCCAATGAAATGCCCTTCTGGCAGCCTCTTATTAAGTAAGTTATCAATTATAATTGATAAATAACCAACCTATAGGAAAATTGTTTGAGCATAAAATACATTTAATAATTACAATTCAGTTCAATGAAGCCTGAGAGGTTTTCAGTTGTAAATCAAATTATGGGGAAAACAAACTGACAATTCGATAATAATGCAAGGAAGTTCAATATGAGTGAAATTGTGCAAAATACCATCTTAAATGCATACCAATGAAAATGGCTTGTTCAATAATAATTTAATATCATTTAAATATATTTACTATTACTATTATATATTTTGTTACTTAACCTATACCATCCCACCGTGCAGTGGCCCGTGGCGCATGTCTAACACTCGTTATGAGATTCATGGCCTACATGTGTTTGCTCCACGGCCTTGTAAATGGGCGCGGGGCGTGTTGTCGAGTGGGGTGTATGTACTTTACGTGCTGGCCAGCCCTGTGGGCGTGACTGGGCACGGCAGGGCAGGGCAGGTCCTTGGTTGTGTGCTTGTATGTGTGTAGGGAGAGTTTAGTGGTAGTTGTGCAGCCGCCAGCAACAGCAACAGCGAGGTGTCCTTGAAGCCATTTTCTTATATGTACATATAAACGGATTCTGGTCTTTTCTCCGTGCTCGGCTCTTTCATTTTTGTAGTCGCTGCCAGGGCCACCCAGATAAAATTTCCAACCAGGAAGTTGGCTTCCTGTGGCGCTCTGGTTCTGGCTCTGTTCTGGTCGTGATTCTGGCACTGACTCGGTCTGTGGACCGTGGACCGAGGACCGTGGCCCTGGCCGGTCGTCCGCAATTTCTTTCATATTTTGTTTTGGCCATTACATTGGCTACTTTTGTCGGTCACGGCTTATACTGTGTGTGTGTGCTTGTGCAAGTCGTGGTCCCTGTTTGTGAGAGGCATTCGCGTTGGCTATTTTCATTTTCATTTTCTTTTGATTTTGATTCCCATTCATGGCGGCGGCATTCGGCTGTGATTTAATTTCAGAAATGTGACTAAAATGTGCGAGTGAAAATTACGAAATGAAATAAAAGATTGTGCTTGTGTGTGATGGGAGGAAAATGTTCTTTTTAAAATCACTCGCTTAAAGCTGTTAAAGTTCGAGTATCCCTGGATGTTTTTTCAGCTGTGACGCAGCCGATTTGTCTACCCGGAAAAAACTCTCATCTCTTCCCAGATGGGTTTGAGAGTTTTGCATACATGTAGCAGCTAGCAGCTGGGAGCTAGTGGGGATCGGAATTACACGCCCGGCTCAAGGCAGCTCAAGGACCCTCCGCAGGCCACAATCGGCCATTTTTCTCTGTCCCACCAATGTTGCGTGCCTCCGGCGGCGCTTCTCCAGCCGAGCTATTTGAATTTCACGCGCGCATACACTGGCACAGGGATAAACTGGATTTATATCCGCTAATGCCTGTGATTTGTTCTATAAAATTACTTTATGCCTCGAACATGCCGTCGGACCTTGTCTGCCTTTTATTTTGGCCTTTGTTTTCGCCAGAATCCCCTTCCGAAACGAGGCCAGGAGCCAGGAGCAAAGCCCGTGCTTACGCTTTCTGAGTGAACGCCTCGGCAGCATAACGACTTATGGCCTTATCCTTTTCGGTGGCCCTCGAGAGTGGGTAAATGCCGGGTGTTTGCGTTTTATTGTTTGGCTTATGTTGCTGATAGTGTTTCGGTTGCCATGGCTAGGAAAATGTTGGCTTTGTGTGCGGTCAACTTTAAAAACATTGTGCTGCCAGTCGGGCAGTCGGGCAGTCAGCCCGTCACGAGTCCCAATCAAGCGTGCATTTAAATTGGAAAGCCACATGGCCACAAATCAATTAGAAAATGGCAGAGACGGCCAACCCCGACGGATAAGGTATTGCACGTTGAAAATTATTGACAGTCACGCCCTGGCCTCGGCGTCGGAGCCCGATCCTCGGACAAACAGCCGTAATGAGGACAGGAAATCAGTTTTGAAAGCATGGGCTGGGGCACAGACGACAGGACTCGGATGGCGGCTCCCTCCTCTGCAGAGCTCTGGCCGCCTTGGCAGCTGCCCGTGTCTAATGAACTCCGTGGAATGTGCCAGCTACGAGTATTGTCTGCCACTCAGCCATAATGACTCCGAGCCACTGGGCCACTGGGGAGCCGGAGGCGGGGACAGAGACAGCGGCGGGAGACGGAACTGACAGCTGGACGGGCCAAGACAGCTGACCCCAAGTCGATATTATTATTGTGCTGTCAGTGGCAAAATGCTGAAACATCTATCAAAGCAATAATACTTATGGGGTAATGCCGCTTTAAAAAACATTTTGGAAAGTAATATAATAGGGGAATTGAATAAATGGAAGATGGTTGGAATTTTCTAAGAAGTACCAAATTATTACAAGAAAAATACAAGTAAATTTATTTTAAAGAATAGATGAAGCTTAAAAGGAACTTTACAAGAAGAAAGCTAGAAGGCAGCTAAAAGCTTACATATGGTTTTCTGATAGAAAATGCTACATCGTAAATAAATTACTAGAAAAACTTTAGTGTTTTTTATGGATGGACCTTTAGTTTTTGATTTCGAATTGTGACAAGCCATCTATCCATTCGTTAGTCAATTGATATTATTATAATTCTCAGATTAATTTTCTTGTGTCTGTTTTCTGTTGTAAAGGTAATTAATTTTTAAATCCATCCATCGATTCGCTGTCAATATTGATTTCGCCACCACAGGATACAGTAAATACTGCTTATATCTTGACGGTTTAATGGTTTATTGTTATTTTTTTTTATTGATTACGTAAATGACAATTGGCGGAATAAAGTTGGCTGCCAATGAAGGGGTTCTTTAATTATTGACTCCCTGGACAATCAATCATTTGTCCAGTTATTGCTCTTAAATTATCCCGGAGGCAAACAATTATTGACTTTAATAGTTTGTTCATTAATCATGGCTCTGAATGCTATATAGAATTGAATGGGAAACTCGGAAAACTCGAACCCAAACTCCTTGGCAGTGGTCAGTGGCTTGTGGTCAGCAGTTTAAGTTCGAATTGGAATGCTGGCTTTGGGAGAGGAACTGACGGGGGAGGGAACATTATTATGCTTTCGGTCTGCGGTTTGCCGTGTGTATTTTGGAACACCTGTGTGCAAGTTTCTATAATGAAGGACTTTGGGATGGGGCGATGGCAATCAGAAAATCGAAATGAATATGGAAAGCAACAAAGTTCCAAGCGATGAATCTCTTCCGAAGCACTTGAAATCTATCTCGAAACCGAATTGAGTTTGTGGTTTTTCTGCAGCTGCCGATAAATATCAATTTCCCTCGAGGCCTAATCCAGTTGTTAAAGTCAAATCGAAGTCCACGCCCACTCGCCTGCAACAGTTTTCCCACTGTCCCGGGACACAGCGTTGATTAATGTTGATTGATTGATTATTTGCGTTTTTCTGACATGATGCACGCTTTATTGTCGCTCAGCCCGTGGAAAATCATCAATTTCCGCTTGTAAAAAAGCACAAGGCGAGCAACGAAGCGTTTTTTCCAACCATCTATCCAGTGAGTGGTGGAAAAGAAAAGCCTCCTGCCTGCCAAGCTTGTTGCACAACACACAGAGGAGAGGCAGGAGGGCGGTGAGCCGGATTAGATCCTTTTTGCCAGAGTTAGTAATGAATTTTTTCTTTTTCGCCCGTCGCCTGGCTGGCAGTCAACGCAGCATAATTGCGGCTGCCAAGCCGAACATCTTGTCAGCGGTCGTGCAGTTCAAATTCCGTATTCGTTTTGCCGCTTTTCGTTTGTTCTCCGCAACGGCGGTATATTGGCCAGCTGCCAGGGCTAGAAAATGACGTGAAATATTGCGACATTAATGTCGAAAAAACCCGACAAGATTATAAAGCCAGAAGCTACCAAAAAGTCAGAGTACACTCGAAGGATTTCGAAACAAAAAGGATTTAAAGAAGAAATTATAGAACATCTTATTTAAATTCATGAAATTTTATATTTCTAGATCAACTTCAGGGGGATAAAATTATGGCATAATTCTGTTTAATATATCGGTTTAATATAATTGGAAAGAGACGTAAATTTAATAAATCGTTTTTCGAAATATGGAAGCTCTTTCATACTGGAAGCTACATTTTGGTCGTTTTATCATATAGGACTTTTTTACTTAATATCTTAACATTCATCAATGTTCATCCTTTAACTTCTATGAAGCCCACATTTGTTAATTGTTTTGTTTGCATAAAGTTCTTTAATTTATTTATGAAATATATTTTCAATTTATTATAAAAAGATCGATTTTTTCCAAGTGGAGTTCCTTGGCCCTTCAGTCGGCGGCGGTGTCTGGTGTCTGACAGTGTTTCTCCTGTTGGCCTCCGGACTGATGCCAGCTCCTGCTCCCCTGCATAGCCTGCGGCTGGCTGGTGGCTGTGGTCTGGGCTTGGGCCATGTCTTCGCCCTGGTCTTGCTCTTGGCCGGCCGGGGTCATGATTGAATTTTCGCAAATTTCGGCTCGTTAGCGTGCGGCACGAACACGTACGTCATGCTGGGGGCTACGAAACCAGGCCGATGAAGGTTGGCCATGTTTATGGCATGTATGGCGGCAACAAGTTGCCAACATTCGCATCGAACGTATATATGTATGTGTATATGCACACTCGACACGCTTCATTTCATTGGGTTTTGCTCTCTCGCTCCTCGTTTTGCGTTATCCGATTATTTCCATATTTTTCGCGCTGTCAGACACGTTTTTTACTTACTCAGTCGTTGACATTTTGCGTGACTGACGATGGACGCGTGGTGTGAATAAATGAAAATGGAAGCGAAATTGGCGCCACTGGATAGGCCTCCTCCAACTGGGGCAATGTGTTTGCCCTCGGCCACTTTATGTCTTAATTATGATTGCGAACGGGCGGAAGCACTGCCACGGGCCCAGGCACATTCAAAATTCATTTATCGATTTCCAAAAGGAGTCATTTACAAAGTGTTGGTGGCAAGTCAATTGATGAAATTGGTAAACTTTTCAAGGGGAACTGGGGAATTCATAGATTTCCCAATTTTCCGGCATCAAATATTTATTTTGAAAGACCTTTAGCACTTTTTTTGAAGAGAATATTATAAATGTTTGCGGTAGAGAATTTTATTTGTCTTTAAAACTGGCAATTGCTTACTTTAAGCCATTCCAAAACCTCCTCGCTGACACATTTCCCAGACTCTCAGCCCAGTCATGGCATATGCAAAATGTTCAGCAAAATGTTATTTTATTTGCCTACAAAATCACCGAAAAACGACTTCATTTAACGTCCTTGTTGTTTGGCCTGAACACATACTAAATGTCATCAACTGTCGGGCGGACCAAGTGCCGGCATTACGTATACGCAGCGTGAGCCCAGCTGGATGGTCAGCCACGTGTGTAAACTGCGGACAAATATAAATTTTTCACTTTTTTCCTTTTTTGGATAAAGCTCACCTTCCTGGTGTACGTGCTGGCAGGGAAAATGCTTGGGAAAATATCGTTTAAGCGGTAGCGAAAGACCTCTGGTGGGGGCACTTCCTTGGTGTGAAAAATGGTGGCATGAGGCGAGTTACGGGAGCTGCAAATATTTAACACCCAGACGCACTCACTCCAGCAGCGGAATGGCATGCAGGCGCAGAAATTTCTCATGTGCACTTTGGCAAACAAATTAAGATTTATTGAGCTGGAGCCAAAGGACGCTGTCCGGTAATCTGGCAGGAGTATCTGCTCCCCGCATGGGGGATCGTGTGTTCGGTTTTCCGTTGAAAATTCCTGAAGGGCCACACATTAAATGGCCTGCATATTTTGGTACTGAAGTGAGCTTTTACCATTTCCTCCTTCGATTTCTTTTCGTTTGGTGAAGCCTTTTAATGGTTTTTCAATTAAGCCACAATTGGACGGGAGGTGATTTCCATTGTTATTGCTCTTTTGTTTGCCCCTCCCCGGCAGCTGTACTTATACTTGTGTATCCTTTTTACCCGCAGATGGACAATCGGATGTGGAGGTGCAATTAGTGGTCCCCAGATATGTGGAGCGAGGCTCCAGCGCCACGTTCAAGTGCAGGCACAACGTCCAGCCGGAGATCCTGTTCAAGGTAAGTGGCAGCGTGGATTGGATTAAGTCCGTTTCCCAGCCAGCCATGCATGCGCATATAAATTATGGAAAGCGCATTAAAAACTTTAAATTGAAAAATAAAAATTGCCGAGCACAAAGAAAGTTTGCTCGCTCGCTCGCCTTGTGCTATTTTGTGGGCAGAAAGTTTCCGGCACTGTGACAAACACAACCAGACCACTGCCGGATCCCCGGGGGCAGGAGCCGGGAATTTTAGCAAGTTTCGTGCCGCAACTTTGTGGCAGTCAAAGGCAGCCCGCCCCGCGGACCCCGGGCCAGCTGCAAAAAAGTTGCACTCAAAGTGCCATTCCGCTCCATCGAAGCGGCCGAGGTGGGCCGTAAACCTTTTACCGCTTCCGTCTCAATATCGACTCAAGACGCCGAGTCTCGGTCTAAGTCTCAGTTTCGGTTTTGGTATCGGTAACGGTCTTGGTCTCGGTTTCGGTTTCGGTTTATGTTTCGCTTTCGGTTTCCCAGACGCGGCAATTAATTTCACTTCAGTTTACTTAATTCCATCACGAAACATCGGCAGACACGCACTTGCGTACGCCAAAATCATGGCCAATCCTAGAGTTTGCCGCAGAATTTATGGCCCACATACGATGTACTTAAAGTACACGGAAAAATAACTCAAATATAAAATAATAAATATATACTACAACCAATTAAAAAGTTACCTAATTTAACTACAAAGTAACAATTGATAAATTGTTATTACAAATCGATTTATAATTTTTTCCCGGGCCCAGCGAACTTGGACAAGTCAGGGAATTAAAGGCATACTTTCAATTTAGTTGTGAACTTTTGTGGCCAGTACTATTCCCATTCCGGACCAAGGTCGGAGGCTACTGCTCCTCTAGGTTGACGTTTTGTTCGCTCTAAGTACCATAAAAAAAGCGTACAAATTTTATGGCTCATGAAGGAGGACAGCAGCAGAGCTGGCCGGGCCAACATTAGCCGTACATATATTGATTATTTTTTTCGTGGAACTAAGATGGATTTAGAACACAAACGAATTGACGTTGACATTGCGGGGCTGGGGTCTTGAGGTGGATTGTACTTATAAGCGGAGTGGTGTCCATTGTTATTTGGCGTCCGAGGAGGCAGAGAGAACACGAAATTCCATGTCGTGTTTCCGGATCGTGACCCGGGGTAACTTAAAGCCGCCATTGTGGTGTCTCATTTGCATGGAAATTCGAGGGTAGCCCTCCTCTGCCGCCTCCGAAGAGTGTCAACTAACAAATTTAATGCGCCACTGAGCCGGGCAAATGTGAAATGTGTTCCGGGGCGGGAAACATGCACAATTAGCGGACTAACCAAATAACCAAATAGCCAAATAGAGTCGGCCGCAGCCCCGCGCAGATGTAGACATTTATTTATTTGGCCAGTCCAGTCGGGTTGTGGCCGCCGGGGCGATAGCTAATTAGTATAATTAACTATATAAGCGAGTGCGCTCGCCCGCCGCCATTCGCCATTCGGATTGTTGCACGGAGCGTGGCAAATTGTGTGGAAGTGGCACTAAAAAGGCAATTAAAGTCCCAGTGACGGGATCATGTCGCCCGCTTCCTCCACATGTAAGGCATAATTCCTTGTCCTTTTTTTTGCGCCACAAAAATTACACTCGCACACATTCAAATTAAATAAACTAATTACGAAGTGAGCCTGCGAATCGGTACCGAAATCGGGCTCCGAGAGCGCATTAATGAGCTTTTGATTTACCACCACTTTTCAGCTTTTGTGTATTATTTGTGACGTCCCACATGCTCCCTCACATGCGGGCGGACGGGCTAATAAGCCCAAATATAAACAAAGAGCGAAAAGGCAAAAGAAATAAAGTCAGGCCCAGGCACAGGCACAGTCACAGGCACAGGCAGACACGCCAAAAGCAAACACATGCCAGGCTAAGTTCGTAAAGGTAAATATTTGGAGTGGAAGGGCTGCCAGCAGCAGGGGGAGGGAGTGTGAAGGGACCTTTGTTTTCATTACTTTCAGATCCATTGGCAATATTACGGGCGATAGGGAGTTGCATGTCAAGTCGAGGGAAAATGTTTGAAACGACCACAAGTGGTTGATAAAATTTGATGCGTGTCTGGCGGTCCTAGAGAGAGCGCTAATGGCCGCTCGTTCCCAAACCCACAGGCCACTTCTCTTTGGCCTCCGAGTGTTTGTGTTTGCCCTCTCATTATTACCCTGTGTGTGTGGCCTTTATTGATTGACCCGCACAGCACGTATACATACATCCACTCCCGCTAAACACACACGGCCTGCGCCGGAGGCTTGAGTAATGGCAACATTTGCGGCACAAATTACGCATACTCCTCGCCTGCCGTGGACACATTCAATAAGCACATTAATATTATTAAGTTGCGTGCAATCAATGCAATTTATTTGGGAGCGTGTCAATCAAGCCATCAGCAGACGCCCAGGCGACACGTGGAGTCTCTCAGTCCATCGACCTGAGACAGGACAGGTGTCTGTAGTGCAATGTAATTAGTTTTTAAAGACATTGTATATGCATTTCTTTTGGAATAGAATTTAATAATAAACAAGAAAGGAATCTAACTTTGGGAAACCTAGGTTTTTATACCCTGCCAGTTTGCAATTTATTATTAAAATCTTGTATAACAAGCCATAAATGAATTAATTTCATTTCGGAAAGCGAAAATGTCTATACTGAAAATTGCATACTGAATTAAAAATATTTTTGATTTAAACATTTTTCAAATTTGTTACAATTTTAATTAAAAAAAAAATTAACACGGCCAAATCAACTGCGCTTTTGATGCTGATTAAGAAAATATATATTTATATATATACATATGTATGGGGTCGGAAAGGACTCCTTCACCACTATAAAAACAGTTTAATAATTTAACTTGCAATAAAAGTAATTTTGAACATTAAGTAAAAATGTAAAAGGACCAGGAGTCCTGACTGTGCCAGAAAAAATTATTTACCTCTCAAGTTCAATATCAACCTCATTCTGTTCCTGCTTCCTGCTCCTTTAAGTGCAATGTCTTGCAAGGAAAAATAGTATTTCTAAGACGCTTGTCACTTGATATCAGCTTATAAGGTTCAAAATCAAATTCAACTTGTATTTTCAGTAAAAGTAGTACAAAAACCATGAAGAATTCTCATTTTTCACAAAAAGCTCCACTTTCACAGTGAATAAAAAATGAAAATGCGGTCAAAGAGACCTGTCTCTCCGCAAGGAGAAATAAATTACTTTTCGGCTTTAATCTGGCGCTCAAATAACGCGCTGAAATGTGATTAAAATAAGCTCACCAAATGCGGGCGTTAAAAAATATGCATAATAAATAAATGGTGGGCGTAATTAAAAATTGTCGACAAGAGCCGCAGAACATCCGGCCCTTTTCCGAGCTAGTTTTAAGTTGAATGTGGGAAAACTTGCGCAT
Source organism: Drosophila tsacasi (assembly GCA_018904565.1). Classification (NCBI taxonomy): domain Eukaryota; kingdom Metazoa; phylum Arthropoda; class Insecta; order Diptera; family Drosophilidae; genus Drosophila; species Drosophila tsacasi. The sequence goes on along the minus strand of JAEIHY010020081.1, from coordinate 16,693 downwards.
GAAAATTAATTTCCATTTTCATTATTCATATTTCCCGTTGTCGCAGGCCCCGCTCCTAAAAAAAAACACACACACACACACATTGTAAAGGCAACTCCCTCGTTCTGCAAGTTGCTTTTGTGGATTTGTGCTTTTAATTGCTGGGGTGACATGCGTCCTGTGGCACTCCCTTCGCGTTCTAGCCACCGCCACTGCCACTGCCACTGCCATTCCAATAAAAACATTTTATTATTTACTGTTTTACAGTTTAACGCGCTAACAACTTGGCGGAGCAGGATCATTCAGTTTCAGTTTTACCCGTTTTCCGTTTTCCATTTTCCGTTTGTTTCCCTGCAACTTGTTGCCAACTTAAATTGCTTTGCCCGGCAGGGAGTTTGGGGCCACAAGGGGAACAGCGAAGACCCTCGATTGCGCAACGTATTGCGCAATTGAGGCGATTTAATAATCCGGCGTAGGGCCATTAACTGATCCGGCCATCAGAACTGACACATTCAATCACTGTCAGAACCAGAGACAGAGAGAGCAATTGCCAGATGAGATCGATGTGCGGGGTCCGCCATATGGAGTCCTTTTAATATTGGTAAACATGTCTTTTGTTTTGCAGGTGACATGGCTGAAGGTTGACAAGGGCAAGTTCTTCGAGTTCATAAACGGACGGAATCCGCCGTTCCGGAATTCCACCATCGAGGGAGCCGAAATTGACGTAAGTACCCCGTTTGGGCCACTTATTTGCTCAATCATCATTACCGCCTGTCAGTCCACGGCCAGTAATTGTCCTCGGATTAGGCACGGCCGAGTGGTGTATAGACCATGGTAAATGGCAGCTAATTGGTAGACACCTCTGCAGATCCATTGATTCGCTAATAAGCATTCGGTGCCCACCACTCTAATCCTTGTGCATTTCTCCCTCTCTTTATCGCTCTCCACCCTCTTGCAATTAACAATTAACATTAAACAGTGGGACAACTCCAACGAGCAGCAGGTGACTCTGAAGGATGTCCAGTTCGATCTATCCGGCCAGTTCTACTGCGAGGTCTCCACGGATACACCCATTTTCACCAAGGCCAGCGCCGACGAGCTCATGAGCGTGTTCCGTGCGTAACAATTATCTCGGCTATTTACACCTGGCCCCACTCTAATTATGGTTCTTCGTGTCTTCTCTCTGCTCCTCCCCGCTCCACAGTGCCGCAGACGGGCCCGCCCACCATTAAGTTTCGCAAGCGAACTCCCTTCGCTGTGGGCGAGAAACTTTTCGCCCTGTGCAACACCACCCGCGGACGCCCCGCCCCCCACATCACGTGGCTAATCAATGGGAAAAAGGTGCGTATGCGTGATATCTGAAACGACCAGCAATTCAGCAATTGGCAATTCGGCAATTCGGCAATCCGCAATCCACAATTCAGAATTCGATTGCGCAAGCTCTCGAAAAATGTTTGCGACAGTGCTGAGTACTCAAAAAGTGTTCTTTTAAGGGATTTAAAGATATATCAACAATTTTATTTATTTAAAAACAACCTTGTGTAAGTTTAAACCTATTTTTTTACCTTTGTTCATGGTTTCTCATATACTAAAAGCCTTCAAAACCATTCTGAATGAAGTATTATATCGCTTTCCTCAAGAGTGTTTATTTTATTTAATTTTTAAACTAAAAATCTGAAACATTTTGCTACAAAATAATTAGAATAGTCAGCTTTATCCAGAAATCACGAACATAACAGCCAGCACTGTCTGTTGGTTATCAGAGCCAATTTGCAATGGATTATTTACGAATCGTCTATGTGCGAAAACCGCCGCCGGGCATCAGGTTAATCAGTGGGATAATGCACTCATCCAATGACTGCCTGGGGATGTGGCTGTGGCTGGGCATTGAGATTAACATCAGTTTAAGCCATTTCATAATTATGGCCTACATGGGCGACCGGGCAGCTCCAGCTCGCTCATTTTAATTGCAAGCCGCCCAGAGCCAGATGCTGTCGCTGGCGAGAGGAAATGAATTTAAATAAATTTATTATGACTTTCAGTGGTGGTTGGACGGGCGGGTATATAGTATATGGGAAAACTCTAAAATGAAATTTATTCATAAACGCGCACCCCCAGGCAGCAGCACATCCAGCTCCGGTCCGAGTGCAGTGCGTCCGCGTGGGCAGCAGATGTGGATCTGGTCCATATTTAATTCCTGCCGGCTCCGGGGGGTCAAAAGGGAGTCGGCGCTGTTAGGGGGGCTTTGACATTGAAGTGACTTTTGTGCGCAGCTCATTGTAATTGTTGCCGAGTGTCCTCATCATCCTCCCAGTAACCACTCCACCCTGATCCTTTGTGTTTCTCGGCAGGTGGAGGACAAGTACGTGCGCACCCACCACGTGTTCTCCTTCAATGGCAAGCACCAGCGCCGCACGCAGCAGCAGCAGCAGACGCAGCTGAGTCAGCAGCAGCTTCAGCAGCAGTTCTACCAGCAACAGTACTATAACCAGTACCACCAGCAGTACCATATCCCTGTCGGCCAATTTATGGACCGCTACGACAAGAGCCTACGCTGGCCAGCCGGAGCCCGAGCGGGTGAGTAAGCCACGGGACACCGGGAGAAAATTAATACTTCAAAGGCAGACCGCAAAATATTTAAAATCAATTATTTAAATTCAAAATAAAGGCTATAATCTGCCTTGAATCTGTCAGATTTTTGCTATTAAAAAAAGAGAAAACTAATTAATTTCAAAGTAAAGAAACTCTTATTAGTATATACCTTTGAATATATACCGAACAAAAATATCTCAGTGTGTGTCTGCCTTTGACAACCAACAAGCTGTGAAGCACCATCGACTGATGGGACATTTGGGCACTGCTGTTTGAGCTCCAAATGATGGACTGCCACTGCAGCATTTACGTTAATTAGTTTGATTGCTGACGCCGTTTCCTTTGCTCTCTCCTATTTGCTGCCTTTTTTCCTGGCTCTGCAGATGAGTTTCCGCACTTTGTGTCGCACCACCACGAAGGACACGGCCACCATGGCGGCGGCAGTATCTATAACAATCCCTTCGGATCCCTGGCCAACTACCACGACGTGGGCGAGTTCCATGAGGTTCACCAGCGCAACTATGACATCAACAAGAAGCTGGAGATCAAGAAGCAGCAGCAGATGGAACTGAAGAAGCACAGGTAAGTCCCAGAGCAGGGCCATTACTCAGGCCTCCTCGGTGAACTGTATTTATGAGCTATACAAATTAAAAAGCTGCAAGTTCCAGCCACCAACCAGGGTCCTGGGTCTCTGGGTTCTGGGTCCGGTGGCTTGAAAAGTTTTCCTCCGCCGGGCGCAAACTTTTCATATTCTTATCAATTTCCCAGGTTGCGTGTGTGGCGTGTTTATTAAAGTTTCCTTATCTATGGTCTAAAAGGATTTGCCCTGGCTAAAGCCAATGGCTGTTGGCACATTGTTGCCTGGCTGGCGGGCTAACCTGGCTAGCTGGCTGGCTGACTGGCGTCTTTGCCTCCTTGCCTTTTGTTGTATAACGCATAAATAAATTTTGTGGCCACCCCCTAACCTTGCTGGTGCTTTTTCGAAATCTTTACGTGGCGCGATTGGATGTGAAACGTAAATGAATGCAATAAATTATTTACGTTCACCTGTGATATTAAAAATCAAGCAGAGAAACTTTTCCAATATAACAACTTTTGGCCTCCACTGTGTGCGGGTCTGACGAAACTGGGAACGTGGCTGTGTACTACTCGTATATATATATATGATCCGGCTAAGAAGGGAGTGCCCCAAAGTGGCTCGGCGTGGAGTGGGCCTGTGGTGTGGTGTCAGCTTAATGAAAGCCACGACTCGCTTGGCGCTTCCACGAAGTGGCTGCTCTTTGAAGTCGGCATATTGCACATACGCCACGTGGCACGTCTCGGGAGCCTGAGGTTGGGGGCTTTGACTTTGAAATAGAAGTGGTCCAGGGTACCGGATTCCGGGTCCCGGACTCGCAACCACCTGAGTGCAGAGCTCTAAAATACCATGTTGAGTGGCTGACAGCCGGACAGCAATTGGGCATGCAAGCTGTGCACCTGAGCTGCGCTCTGCACCCGGAAACATATAAACTTCCCAAAGCCATTTACGAAAAATATGACATTTTCCCAAAATGTCTATATCATACATTCCAATTCAAGTAGCCTTTTTCTTTAAATGTAATTCAGCCACAGTTAAAATGTCACGGCTCTCGGTAATTGGCAAATGAATTTGACATTTCAAGACTCGGTTACTCGCCGCTTTGCTTTCGCATTTACATAAGCCGAAAAAGTTTCAAATTCAGCCTCCGTAGAACGCAGAGTTTATGGCCGCTAAAAGTTGGCAGTAACAGCGGATGTGTGTGAGTGTGCGAAATAAGCTCACTTGGTTAATTTGCCATAAAGTAAAAACCATAATTTACACTCGTGCCATTTCCTTGCCGGGTAATCAGCGAATGCTAATTGCATTTGCCGCCGGATAAGAAGCACTGGCGGCAGCGGCAGCACTCGAAAACTATTTTATAAATAATTTCCCACAATTCAGAATGAGAGCTGTAAGAGGCAGTCCTGCAGCTCTGCAGCGGGGGAACTAATTTTGCTGAGAGCCCAATGGCAATATGAAATAATTTATATTCAAAGCATGAGCTTCAGCTGTAGCTTCAGTTTTTTATGTCGAGGGCAAAAAGAAGTTGCGAGGAAAATGTTGAGAGGAAAAAGTGGGTACCAGAAGGTTTATCCGGTACTCTTTGACCTGCTGCAAAATACTGTGCATTCATTCCGTAAGGTATTAGTCTGGCTAAGATAGGAAATATCCTTATATACAAACTATCATAAATAAATAAAGGAAATAATTTATCCAAGAAACACTTCATACCTTCAAATGAAAATATTTACATAGAGTTAAAGGAGTTCTAAGCTACAAATTAATATATCTACAAACTGAATCGAAGTGCGGGGTAGTAAACTTGTTTTCACACCTTGCTAAGGTAATAGTTTTCCCCCTTCTGGCCAGGCCAGACACCTGTAGACGGGCTTCAGTTATGGACTTATGTGGGCGTGATTCAGCCCATAACCATCACGAAAAACCCGAAGCCCCTTCTGCCATGAAACCATGTGATAAGCGTTGCATATTTATGTGGCCGAGGACTAAAAAGTGCACATGCAGCAGGCAAAACAAAGGCGGCAACAATAACAAATAACTGGGCGTGCCGGGGGCGGGAGGCAAGGACAAGGAGCGGTGCAACAATAACCAGTAACTGCCAACGTTTATGTGCATGCCAATGTGCATAAATTCCTTGGACTCTCTCTCTGTGTGGGTGTGTGGGGGTTTTGCATGAGTGTGTGTGTGGGTTGCTTGGCCAGGCGTGGAATAAAGTGCGCTGTTTATTAAGTTTGTGCACCGCACGTGTGTGTATGTGAGTGGGCTGTGCGGGGGTGTGCAAAAATATTCATGTTATTTTATGCAAATGCAATGCTAATGTCAGGCCCTTCGCTCTTTTGCCCTACACTCAGAGGAACGTGATTCTTTCGACCTTCTTTATTGGAAATGATTGGGTCTGTTTTTTGAGAATATTAAAAGGGAGTTGAAGAGCAGATATATATATATACTTCCTGCAAAGAGAACTGCAAGAAATACTAAAATGTACCTTTTGTATTTCTGCAGCTTTTAACTCAACTTTTCAGGTTTAATATTCTGGCTTTTATATGTCTATTAAAACGAAAATATATTTTTAAAAGCCAAACCCTGTTTTTGTTACCCCGAAACTTATAAAAATTATAATGAATAAATTCCAGGGCAAAATAACTGCCCAAAGTAATAAATGCGGCTCATCATTGTTATCACAGCCCCACGGTGATTTCACACAAAGTGAAATATTTTTACGAGTGTAAACGAGCTTAGCGACCTTGCAATATTTATGGGGCCAGGCATAAAATATTGAGTATAGGTCAGACGAGTCTGTATTTGTGGGCAGGTAGTCATCAGTCCTGTGACATGAGCCCTGGGAAGTAATTAACCGCTTAACGTGATTAGTGAAAGGCCTGCTGACAGTCTGACAAGTGGCCCTCAAAAGCCGGAACAGCGGAATGCTTTCATATTGCCGCACTCTCACGTTCTGTTTGCCTTTCACATCACTTTTGTTCCTTTGGGTAGGGAGGGAGTGGGAGAACGGCTTGAAGACCCTTAAAGACTGCAACATGAAAGGAACAAAAAACAGAACACATGAGAAAAGAACAAAACCGAATGGCAGGCAGACGAAACAACGAGCAACAGCAGACGTTGCACGGCTCTAAAGGCCATAACACGTAGCGCTGAGTGAACACTTGCCTGGGGAATGGGAATAGTATGAGTTCCATAAGCTGAAACATTTATACCCTAGATTTTATAAAGAAAAAAAGCAGTATATTCAGGGGCTAACTTTTCATATTACCATTTTAGGTAACAGTGTAAGTAACTTTTAATTCAAAATCAAGTTTGATTTAATCCTATTTCCCCCATTTCTTAATTATTCAACCCGCAGGTAGGGTACCAAGACTTCCGATTCCACTTCACGTCTTAGAGAGTGAGATGGCTCGGAATGGGCTTAGCAAGGACATAGGAACTGGGACGGGAGCGCCCTACCGTGCAGTCAAAAAGTAGTTTACACGTTGTTGCACAATTTATGTTTGTGCAACACGTAAGGCCTTTTGTGGCAGGCCCACGCCGGCAGAAAGCTGGCAAAACTAAATGTTGGCCAGGTCTGAAGGTCCTTGTCTGCGTCTAGCTCCAACCTGGCTTTTATTCCGGCAACTTGCTTGCCCTTTGCACACTTCCTTTGTGCCGACGTCCTACACACGGGCACATAACACACACCTGAGCACACACACACACGACACGGTAGGATATATCCGAAAAGCAATCCAAAAAGCCAACAAACGGCAGCTTAAAGCGGCCACAGGAAACGCCTCTTTAATAAGCACTTGCTGGAGGGATTCCTGGCAGCCGCAGTGCAACAATCTTGCCACTTGACTGCAACTGGAATAGCTTTTAGATTATTTTAAGGAATGTCGACCTCTCCGCTAAACACAAAACAAAGCACTTTTGGGTTTCTGGTGGCTGGTTGCTGGAATTCTCGGAAAACAAAGGAGCACTCGCGCCGCTAAATGCAGCAATTTTCATTTAATTTTCAGTGTGGGTTTCCTTGGCCAAGACCAAATTACCACCACTGCCGCCGACTTGACCCTCAAAAGGGCGGCCCTTAAATGTCGCGACTGCCCGAAATTGGCTCTGTGGCGGTAATTAGCCGCGTCCTGGTGCCCCACATCGCGTGTGTGCCGGTAATCCTTTAAGGGCGGGTCAACGCTGGTCGCCGTTGACGTGCCATAAACCGCCGCCATAATGGCAACGGACTCGGGCTCACTTAAATTTACGGCAAGTTTTAAGTCCGTCCGATGGCAATGCGCTTTTAGTTTTAATTGCAAGCCCAGGTCCGGCTAAGTGCCGACCGATAGGGGCGGCCCCAAGGCGCTGCTGAACACGACGAGCCCCATTAATCTCAGTGGAGCCACAACAACATCGAGTTCACATTAAATTAAAATTCTATTTTATAACGCAGCACTTAAGGCAGAGTGTGCAACACAATTTGGCTAGTTTGTAACCTATATGACGAGGCTGATGATGATGGTGGTTGGTCCTCCTACTTGACCTTGTTCACGGGCAGGTAGGTGGAGCTGGGCGCAGCAGCTGCTGGGGGGATGTAGCCAGCGGAGGGAGCCTCCAGCTCGGCAGAGACACCTCCAGCGGAGGAGGAACTGATGCTCGCCCTGCGCTCATCGATCAGCTGCACCTGTTGCTGCTGCTGCTGCTGATGATGATGCTGGTGGTGCACCTGCTGCTTAGTGGCAAAGTCCAGGACGGGAGCCACGCCGCCATTATGGGAGGTGGAGGAGCCACCCAAACGCTCGTACTCCTGCTGGATGGTGCGCTGTGCATTGAGAGCATCCTCCTGGGTGCGGTACTTGACGAAGTGCACCTCCGGCTTGCTGGCGCTCACGTGGTTCAGGTTCTGCAGCTGGTTGGCCAGGCTGGAGAGGTCACCCTGCTTGGTCAGCACATAGATGGCGGTCTGCTGCTCGGCAGCCTGCTTGGCTAGGGCCAGAGCGGCGTTCTCCAGACCCTTGTTCTCCGGCGCCCGGATGAAGACCACGCGCAGGTTCTTCTTCAAGGAGGCGGCGAGGTCGCTCACGCTCTTGTTGTCTTCGAAATCGGCTTCAGGGGCGGAGTAGGTAAAGAACTCCTTGTTGAACTCAGTGTTGACTGGGGCATAGTCGTTGGAGTAGGATCCGCTGGTTAGGGAGCCGCCGGAGACAGAGGCTCCAGAGAGAGAACCGCCGGAAATGGAGCCACCGGAGGGAGAACCTCCAGAGAGAGAACCCCCTGAGCTGGAGCCACCAATGCCTGCTCCATAGCTATAGCCACCCACATCGGCACGTGCCACTGCCAAGACAGCAAAAATCTGGACGAAAAATATAAAATAATGATAAAATAAAATCCATAGTGTTCAAATCCAGGTTCGTATTTTAAACTCCATTCGTTTAAAGGCTGCTAAGTTTTTTGCTCATTCCCTTTTAACTCACAATAAATCCACGCATATTGATGACTGCTTTTCTAGTCAATTTCCGCTTGAATCTGTCAACGTGTTGGTCTCCTTGGGAGGTGTGAACTGCTAATGCTGCAGCCCATCTGGAAGAGGGCGGTTTATATAGGCAGGCCACCAATAAGATGCAGATTTCGCAGCTGGGATGGACCGCGGGTGTAGTCGATGCCGTTGATAGCCAAAACGATGGCCAAACGCAAGAGACTGAGGCTTGGGCTGAAACTGTATCCGCCAGCATTAGTTTGCATAAATTCGAAACGGTTTGCCAATTTCGCTGTTGCCAACGAAATGCAAAAACACCAAACTGGCCACGGAACTGGACGTTTGGTAGGCCAAAATAATCGCCACTTAAGTGGAGCAATGCCAGGTCATTAGCATAGCCAGTCATATTTAATTAATACCGAAAAACAACAGTGGGTGAAAACAAATCAATTACAAAATCAACAGCATTCTGGGAATGATTGGCCAGACTCGGAGCTAATTAAAACGGTCAATACATCACGCAGTGGGGACAGGCTATGCGCGATCGCAAATCATATGCTAATCGGATGACGACCGCAACGATTGTCCACTGTATCCGCTGTCCGAGGCTAGTTTATGGTCAAAATCAGTAAACTATTTCGTAAATATGCACTAACAAAAGGGCTGAGCACAAAAAACCTATTTATGCAAATGAAGTCGCGGGTTGCGGTGGTTTCGGGTTTCGCTTTATTTGAATAGGTTATTATTTTTTCTGTTTTGTGTATCGCTTGCATATTATTAGGCATTTATGATAACATTTATTGTTTTGGAATTTGATATGCGATAGATTCATTCATTCATTGATTGCCCAATGGGCCGTGAGATCCCACGACTGCGGGGCATACTTTCCGGCGTGTCAGCAATGTGTCTCAAACTGTGTGCCGGTAATGAACTTAGCTCCGATTCCTGACTACTGATTCGTTATGCCGAAGGAACGGCATGGCCCTGCGGCCTTCGCCATGGAAATGCAATCAAGTTAATTGCGAAAATATGCATTTTTCAAGTCAAACATGAACATGCAACACGGTGATTGACGATAAACGCCCAATTAAGCCAATTACGAGCGGTTTTCCTGCGGCAACTTTTCCCCCCAACTATCGACTGTCGACAGTCGGCTGTCGCGTGCAACATGTGTGACGGCCATCGAACTACTTTGTAATAATTTGATTTCAACTAAATTTATCAAATTGTTTCCCTAATTGAGTGGGTAAATGATAAACGACGCGCTGCTCCCATAATGAACCATTTTCCGTTTGGTTTGACCCTTAATTAGGTTGGCCAGCCCAGCTGGAAAATGCTGTTGGCAGCATAAATAGTTACAGGGGCATTTAATGAACTATTTGGCAGAACACGCATGCGAATGCACGCCAAAACACCTCGTTCCCATTTCAGGTGTCGTCTGCCTGGTATTTTGCGCTCCATACTCTCTCTCTCTGTGCTTTGTGCAGGCCACGAAGGACAGGGGAAGGATAAGGCGACGGCATGGGCGGGCGGTGCCACTTTATAGTGCATAAATTATTCAATGAACCGCATGCCAGGACGAGTCAGCGACGACAAAAGAAGCTCTGCTGTCAGTTATAATTTCACACGCGTACCAGTTGCCGTTGTCAGTTACGCTCGCTCGGTGGTTTCACCATGAACAATCTTGGTAGCGGCGAAGTTTCCTGCCAGGATACACAAGGGAAAATCTTGGCTTGAGTAGTAATACTTCATGGATTATATAAAAAAATTAAAATGGATATATGGGGTTTCTGAATATTACTCGTATTTTAAGTTATTCGGTGAAATATGGAGAATCATAACTTAATAGTTGAACCAGTTGTTGATTTTAAATATATATAATAAGGATGAATTTCGATGGGAAAAGTATATAGTATATCTTTAACTGTTTTTAAATTAGTTTAAACCCAAACTTAATACCGACTTTTAGCTCAGTGTACCAGTTACGCGACTTTGGCTAACCCAGTTTTAAAGTTGTTTCGCAGCGCTCTTCTGTGCGCGCGCGCGTTTGAGCCGTAAGTTAGACACTTGTTAGGTCGACATCGACCTGGCATCGCTGGCATTGCCGATGACGAAACATTTTACACCCCTGAATAGTTAATACAAATTAGCTGGCCCCGGGCAATTACTTGCCGGAGAAATTTGCATGCGTTGCGCCATGTAATTTGCGGGCGGCAGCAGGAGCGGAGGTTCGAGTTTTTGCTGTCGGATTTTTCGGGGGAAATACTTTGATTTTGGCCAACAGCGTCGGCTTGGCCAAGTAAAGCTAGCCGAAAGTTTTGCTGGTAATCTGTTTGGTTTCTTTGCCTTTCGCCTTGTTGTTGCCAAGTTGCGGCTCACCCAAGTTCCGGTTTCCGATTTCAGGACCTCTTTTTGTTTTGTGCATGGCAGGGCCATAAGAAATTCATGGTTTTGCACGTAGCCCCAGCGCCCACTTAAGTTACTTTGCTTGTTCCAGTCTAAGTGGGTAGATGGGATAGTCTCCCCCGGATTGGAAATCATGGTGTTTTGTCCCGTTTAGTGTTGCCAGTTTTTGGTCAGGAGGGATGATGGCAAATCAAAGGGAGCTAGCCTCTACACTTAATAGTATTTGGTTGAAGAGAACGTCTTAAAATAAGGATATAAGCTACAAATTCCTACTTGATATTTTTATAAATTTGTCTGACCTTTAGTTAATATTTTTAAAAGATTCATTTAATTATTATTAGAACTCAGGAGCATTTTTAGTAATACTCGTCCTTTAAACCATTTCAAGCTAGTATATAACTTACGAAACCCACTTAACTAAGCTTTTTGTTACGCATTCCTGTGAAACCTTAGTCCCTGGAAAAAGCTAAATTTGTCGGGAAAATATGCGAGCTAAGCAGCTCTGGCTCAGCTCGTGTTAAAGAATGGCCTCCTGTATCTGTCATAAATTGCTAATAGGTTTTGGTGCGTTGGCGTCGACGCCTTCAACTCGTTTGCCTGCGTTGGCAGACGAAATTAGGCTGCGGTTTTTGCGGCCCAGAGACACATAAATTTTGCGCAGCCCAGAACCGGGCGGAAGAGTGAAGGCAGGCCCCAAAGAAACTACATGACTTATCAATTAATTAAGCGCATTTCTCAAATTATCGCCTGGGGGCGCCTCCGGACCAGAAGGCGCTTTTGCATGTCAGCGGCGAGTTAAGATGTTTGGTAGCCAAGGCTAAGGAATTTAAAGTGTCATGCCAGCCAGCAGTTTCATAACTAACAGACAGGACACACACTATATACGCAGTTTATACTATATACTATATAAACGCCCTTTCAGGAGCGTACACCGGGGCCCGCATTTCCGTCTGATTTGAATTGCTCGGCAAGTTTGTTATGTTTTGAACTTGAGCTTCCTGCCACGGGTGCTGATGCTGTTGTCCCAGCTCTGCTGCTTTTCTCCTGCTGCTGCTCGATCCTGGCTCCTCGGTCCTGGCTCTTTGCCATGTTGTTGCCTCTACTACCGGTGGCAGCGTTTCCTGCGAAAAGTGCGCTGCATAAGGAATTTTATTAAGACAACTGGAGCAGCATCGCAGTAACAACAGCTCCGTTGATGATGCCCCGGCTGCAGCTGCTCCTCCACCTCTCGGTGCCCCTCGGGTTTCCTACCTACCATCTGCTCTTCGGGTCCTGTCATCAGCCCAAAGCCAGTTGGACCAGCAGAGCTGTCGAAGGCTTATGCGGATATTGTGCATTTGCTCAGAGTTTTGCCCCGCATTTGTTTGCTTCCCGTCTTAACTGGCTTACTACTCATGCCACTGCTGTTTGTCTGTCGGCAACTGCCTGGCTGCCACTCGATATTGTTTAAGTTCTCTAGGAGCGTAGCTGCTGCAGAGTCTCCTCCTTTTTCCCATTCCCCCAATGTCCATGCCCAGCAATTGTTTGTCCTGCATGCGTGTAAAGGTTTGCACTCCCTACCATGGACACCAGAAGAACTCTAATCAGAAAGTACGATTTAAGGGCAATGTTTAAGTATTGAAGTATTGTTTCTAAAACATCATGGTACCGTCCCTTAATACCGAACTCGTATTCAACACGTGTACATTCTCTCACATTTCTTGGCCTACCAAGAAGTAATAGTAGCAAATAAAATTAGATTTCACTTGAAAACCATAATGAAAATTACTTTTTTGGGGTTATATTCCCATTATAAAGCACTCTCCTCCCCAGCAGCGCATCCAAGAGTCGCCTCGTGGCCATAGAATTTGCATGGCATTCGCCCATTTTCCCCCTAGATGCCAAGAGCTCTAGTTGCACAACGCAGGAAGCCGAAGCCGAAGCCGGAGTGGACTGAAACATACTCGCTTTTCTATATACACTTTTAAGGGGATTGAATGGGAAGCAAACACTCCCTGGGAAAAGCAACTTTTTGCTGACACCTTGCCTTATCTGTTCGGGTGCCTGCGGCAACCGTATCCTTGGTATTCCGGGACCCTTAACCGAGCTCACACTCATGCAGCCCAGTCCTCGCTGCACTTTAAGCCAAATAATATTTAAATACAATTCTGTCCAAATTCCAGGGCATTCAAGTTCCATTTGCATAAGCAGGCAGCCAAGGACGAGAACTATGCAAATGGAATAATTGCTCAAAATTAGACGGAAGTGAGCGCTTTCGGAAACGAATTTCCAACAGATTTTAAGGCTGTTCACTAACCAACACAGCTGACAATGGGTTTGCCGGCATTAAACTTTACGGCCTTGCCATTATTTGCTCAAGTATCAGGTGTATCTGCCGCTGGTTCAGGTAATTTCGCTGTCATTTTGCATTTGTAATAAAGCAACATGTCGCCGTACGAGTCGAGGTAATTACAGGGGATGGGATCTGAATACGGCATATATCCTGCGGCCTCCCCCCAAAGCCACACGGCCCGCAGGCAAGTTCATTTGTATGCCGTTCAGGCTTCTTATCAAATATGAAGCAAAGTCGTAAAAGCTAATTAGACTCACAATGTGCGATACGAGCTGAATGCCATCGGCTGAATAATGCAAACTAATCAGGCTGTAATGCAGGATAACCATTAGAAAGCGTTGCCAATCAGCAGAAAAGGCCCAGCTGCTCGATAATCTCACACTTTCCCTGCATTTTTTCCCTGGAATCCGAATGAGCCTCCTCGCAGACTCCTCGGGCCATTCAGAGTGGTGAAGTTTGTGGTTCGGTTATCAATTACTCAGGACTCTGTTCTGAGCTGAAAATGAAGTCGACTCCCTGTATCCATTTCCCAAGGCAACACTGTTGACAGCTTGTTCGAGAGGGTTTAGTTTCCTTGACTGATGGCGATATTAAATAAATTCTATTTAATTGCTGAAACTTTTTTTAATATTAAAAAAATATCATGTGAAAAATAAATATGTTAAAGAAACTTGCAATGTGGTATATTTTATATTATTCTCCCTGTATTTTAAGCAGCTGATCAGCTTTTGGCAACTCTGTTTCGGCCCCGTTTTGGGAATCAGATGTGCGTGCCTGGCATGTGGAAGCTCGCAGTGTTTTGCTTTCCACGTTTACACACATCAATCATAAAATGCAAATATTTACGGTTTTATTTGTGTGCAAATTGCCGGGCGCAGGCACATTAAACCCAGACCCACACCCAGTTGCCCACCACTCAATGAAGTCCTCTCTCTTTATTCCAGGAACAGCAACCGCAAGTACCGGCGCCACATAAACGAGAACGCCCTGGGCATCATTCGCAGCACCCTGAACAGCGGCGGCTTTGGTCCACAGGCGCCCAACATGAACAAGGAGCTGGGCATTCCCTCCAATGCCGGTCCCATGAACCAGCTGGCGGCAGGCTACCAGCGACCGCTCTCGCATCCTGGCGGAGGCAGTGGTGTGGCAGCTGCGGCGGCCGCCGTGACCGCTGCCCAGCAGGAGAAGGGCATGTTCAGCATCAGCCAGCTGAATATCGAGCTCACCGAGGAGCACGTGGGCAGCAATGGACGCATGGAGATCACCTGCCTGTCCACGATCCCGGCCACGGTGGGCCAGGGCGAGCAGTACGCCGACTATAAGACGTACTCCGTGAAAGGTGGGTACTATCTTCTAAATTAATTTCTTAATTCTATAATTTAAGTTGTATAAACACTTAAAGAACAAAAATCTGATAAGTGTAAAAAGATTATTGAGGTCACACTCTTGAATTTAGAACGCATATTATCTCGGCGCTCAGGGCGTATGCGTGATTTGCATGAATCCCTGCGCCTACATGGCACTGGTCGTGTGTATATCTGTCTGTACCTGTGCATATTTACTTTATTTATTTTATGCCGTGTAATGCTATGCAAGGCAAATATTTGTTACGGTGCGCGCCGGCTGAAATTACGACCCGTGAGCTCATCAAAAAACGTCCTCGGCGACACAAAATTATGAAATGGAATCACGGATGAATTTTCACAAAATAAATTAGTATGATAATGTAGGGGAGGCGCATTGTTGTTTTCACTGTCACAAAGCGAAAGCCAACGAGGAATTTTAAACAAAAGTAAACGGCGCCATTGTCTCAACTGGCAGATTAGATATTTTTGCGTCCCTGAAAGGGCCTCTCGGTGTCATATGTTTTCCGTTTGTCTACGTTTAATTTTCATTTACTCAGCCCCACTCATTGGGCGGAGAGCAGAGCCAAACAAAGGTTAATTTATATATTTGCCGGCATTGTTTGCCTACAAGCCGGTTGTTAACACTAACGTCCCAGCCAAGTCGTTCAGCGCTGTTGTAAATTGTCCCGAATTGTACGAAATAATTTACACATTACCAGGCCCATGACTCACGACGCTCGTTGCTCGTTTCCCATCAGTTGCCGCTGGCTGTCCGTGGTCCTTTGTCCTGTCTGCTCCGTCCTTCAACCTTCAACCTCTTCGCCGGCCCAGTTTGCCGGAGTGGCCGAGTGGCTGCCAACTGTCACTTGAACCAAGGGGCGTATGCGTGTTATTTATGTTGCGTGAAGTGCGTCATTTGTTTGGGCCACTTCGCAGCCGAGAATGCTCCAGTCTGTAATTGTTTCTTATGCCGCCCTAAGGGCTGCTGCCATCTTATGCGAAAACTTTTCAGTGCCCGACGACTCTCAGTCAGATCACCGCGGCGACCTTTCCTGCGGTTTCATGCCCCGTTCTCGGCGGTAAACCATTTTGGCTAGATAACTTGAGGGCTTATCACTGTCCTGAATTATTCATTTTACAACGTCAACTTTGCTTTTTAAATTGATTTTTCCCGTCTTCTTTTTTCTGGACCTCTCCTACTGTGAATTCGGTTTATTTTAAGCCGTAATGTTCGAGCTATTAATGTTTTACAGAGAATAAATTATTTGGGAAAGTTGACCTCTTATAAGTCTTATTTCCTTTTTAGGCAAAGCAAATGAATGTATTAACTCTGGATTATTTTGAAAATATATTTTTAATGCTCTTCTTAAAGGGACGACCTTGCCAGTGCAGGGATTTTCATTTTGTTTTTGTGTGAAGCTACCTAAGAATAATTACCCAACATTGTTTATTACCTTCTAAAGCCGTTCGTTTCCCATTTTTTCGTCTACTTGCAGTTGAGGTCGAGCGTCAAGTGGCCTCCTCGACGTCGACGGCTCCGCCTAGCATCGGTATGGCGGCGCTGGGCAACGGTAATGGACATGGCAACGAGACCTCCGCCGGGAGGAGGGCTCACGGAGGGGCGGTATTGACGCACCTGTGGTCGCTGGCCCAGTTGCTGCTCCTAGTCCTGCTGCCCCTGAGCTACTAGAGGCACAGCGCTGGACACAGGAAACGAGCCGGGAGAGGAGAAGACCACCGACATACTCGCACACTCTGCACGGTAGAAGGTAGAGCTACGGCCAATCCAAGGGCAATCACATCATCATCATCATCATCGTCCACATCCGCATCCTCATTGAGGACAAAAGCTGCATCGGAGAAACCAAGTTAAATTTTTTGTAAATTGTATACCAAATTTTTAATCTGTTCGCAAGCCATGAGAGAGCTCGATTGAGCAGGAAAATTAGCAGAGAGCTCAAAGGGGCAGAGAACAAAGGACAATGCCGGGCGAAAGGACTAAGGGA
>JAEIHY010020079.1:10780-32620 GCA_018904565.1 Drosophila tsacasi | reverse complement strand
AATTACGACACTCGAATGTGGCTGGGCGGACATTAAAATATGTCATTAGGGTATTAGTCGAGAGCAGCAGCTTAAATGGCATTTAAAATAAACTAAGCAAATACGTGTGTGTCCTGCGTCAGCCAGAGGACTCGGAGGAGACCAGAAGCACCACCAGCAGCTGCAGGAACCCTTTGGCTTTGCCGCCTGCACTCTCTGGCTTATATAAATTGAACTAAATCAGCACTCGAGCAGCAGCAACAGTCACTGCAAATATTTATGGTACGGCCAGGACTAGGGTTAAGGGATCTGGACATAAAATAAAGGGATAGAATGGGTCTGTGAACGAAGGATATTGTATATTGGAAAGGAGAAATGCCGTAAAGCGTTATTCAGAATGAATTTAAATGGGAGTAATGCAAAATAGTAAATACGAAAATTGTGTTTAAATAGTAAAAATATTTCAAAATTATTAGGAATATAATTTAATTTTAGTTTTGTATAAAAAACCTCTTTAAATGTATATTTTCATGCAGTTAAGTTTTAATTCAAGTTGTATACTTTTCCCCTCTCCACAGCAATCACTGTAACCCATATAAAGTCGTATATATAGATGTCTCTCGGCGACTTTCAGTTGACTTGCCGCCACCCCTTTTATTTGTGCCCCCTTGACCTGCCACCCCTCTGCGTTTAATTCCACTTGCTCGAGCGGTGCCAATGCCGATTCCCATGTCTGTCCTGGTGCTCCTGCGCCCTGTCTGTGCGACTTGAGCACTTAATTACTTTTTAGATAAATTGTCGTTTTTAATGTCTAGACTCGCCTGCTGTCCTGGGATATTTTCATAGAGAAAAGTAGCAGTAATTAAATGTGCTCACAGCATGCCAGGACTCGGAAGGATCCGGGATCCTGCATGGCGCCAGGCCACACTTCCGACAAAAGGAGAATGCGAAAAGCTTAAATGCTGAAAACTTGAAAATGCTCGCCGCCAGTGAGGCATTTTGTCTCACTCAGATAGAAGGTAATTTATTTATAATTTTCTGGAAAATGTTCACCAATGGAGATTAGAAAATATAATTGTGCGGGGGGCAGGGGTAAGCCGTGTCCTGTCTTCCTTGGCTGTTTGCCTGATAAAAATACCGAAATTGGTATTTTATGAAAATTAACGCCGAAGGTCCTCGCCCTCCGGTTCGGATCAGTCGTTTAGATAAAAAAGGTTACGCAAATGTTTAAGCAGAGCAGCGGAGCATAGGTATCTGAGTGTGTGTATCCCTATATAATTTGCAAAGTTTAAAATCAGATAGAGATGGAAATTGCCTTGGTCCGAGTGAGCCGAAACCCAAATCCAAACTGAAACCAGAAGCCAGAAACCAAAGCCATTTAGTTTGCCTGCCAGCGCAGTGACTAAAAACAAACAAATATTTTAACCAGCAGCACGCATTGATGAGGGTTGGCTAAAGGATAATACGCCGGCCAGGACAGGCAGGATATGCCCGGTCTCGCTTAGCCGAGCTTAATCAAAACAAACACATAATTCCTGCACAATCATAATTTTTGCATAGTTTCACCTCGGCTGCTCCTCCCAAATTCGCTGTGGAAATTCTCCTCAAATTTTTGGCACAAACTGTGAGAGGGGAGTGTGTGTATATGTGTGTGTGCGAGGGTGTGTGTCTGAGTGTGTGCTTCTGCATGAGTTATATTCCTTTGTGGAATTGTTGGGCGAACAAAGTAATACACATTGTTGTGCGCCAGTTCTCCTTCAGTTTCTCCATTTTTATGCGAACTCTATGTGTTTCTCATTTTTTATTGCCGCTGGTACGAGAGTGTGTGGGGGGTGTGTAGGGTAGGTCCTTGCATTCAAGTCGCAGAACAGCAAACAAGAGGCAAGGACCTCAAACAAACACAGACCCACTCGCGCTCACAACACAAGGATCCCAGCAATGACACAGTGTTGTGGCGCTTAAAAAAACATAAAATATTATAAAATATTTTACTGCCAGGCCCAGTTATTGTTGCAATGACCTTCGGGCCCTAAATATTATATATCCTTCCCTGCCTCGCTCGGAATATCTGTATTTGTATCAGAGTTTCTTGTTTGCTCAGGTGCCTTTTACCCGCAGGAATCGTTGAACTCATCACTCTACACACAATTTGTTGAAGGCCCCGCAGGGTGACAGTTTTGAAAGGAAATAACAGTAGCTTTTCCGGTTAATTTTCCACAATATTTGACATAGATTTTAGGCTTGGAAAACATTTTAATATAGAACTTTAAACGGCTGGTTAAAC
The DNA here is from genome assembly GCA_018904565.1 of Drosophila tsacasi. Classification (NCBI taxonomy): domain Eukaryota; kingdom Metazoa; phylum Arthropoda; class Insecta; order Diptera; family Drosophilidae; genus Drosophila; species Drosophila tsacasi. The sequence goes on along the minus strand of JAEIHY010020079.1, from coordinate 30,357 downwards.
AACAGTTCTAAAAAAAAATGTATAACTTAATTATTTATGATGCTGTATGAAATACATAAACTATTTAATAGAAATTCAGTTAGACATCTGAAACAATAAACAATTTTAAAGTCCCTGCCAGGGCACCGGCACTTGGCAAGCACTTTTCCAATCACAATTTACATTTCAATTGAAGAACAAGCACTGGCCAGGCCATAAAAGTGTCTATTTTGAGAAACCAATTTAATTAGAAATATCGCTGGGAATGTTGCCCCTCTGTGTGTGTGGGTGTGCCTAGCAAATACACACACAGCTAGGACTAAGCTCATTATAAGACCAACAGAGCAAACTCAAATGCAGCCACTTTGGGGCGGGGCTGAGCCGACGCGACGGTCCGAGAAGTTAATGTGGCTCGAAAATTGCCATAAACCTTTTTGAATGAATACAAATCATTATCACTTTGCTGGCAGCCTTAACCGTAATTAAACCAACTCAACTTAACTCAAGGGGACACGGACTGGCAGGACAATGGTCGTAGAGTTGTTTGCCAGCTAATAAGACATTCTGGTCGACAGCTTGATGAAGGAGGCCAGGCCGGCCCCAATGAGTGTCCCATCTGGATGTAGATGCACGAAGAAAAATAATAAATTAAATTAAATAATAAAAGAAAAGGAGAGGCGGTTGGGAATGATTTAGGATTCAAAAAAAAAAATATATCATTAATTTGTAAATTTCGAAAGCCATAATCTTATACTAGATCTATATATTTCTTGATATTTACTAACCTGTTACCAGAAATTTTCCTCCCTGTAATCCCGCCGCTCTGGCCCGTCACAATGTTTATTAAAACAAATGTCCCGAACAAAGGGCTAAATTTGACCCAGATTTTTTGTTTGAGCTCTCCGGCATCTTGTGAGTATGCAGAATGGCTTCATCATTTCTATAAACTTTTCTGGGGCCCCGTTCCAAGACAAAGGCGGTGAGAGGTCTGACCCCAACCTAAAACAATTAAGCCAGCTGGCAGGACACAGAGGAGCGGGGAGAGTGGTCGCCAGAGAGTGTGGAGGTCAGAGTTCAAGCGTAGCAGGCGTAAGCCTGCATGAAAATCTTAATTATTTTAATTGCAATGCAATCATCAATGGCTGGGCCCCCGAATAATGCCAGCCATTAAATTGTGAATGGGAATGCGAGCAAACAATCGCATTTCACGCAGAGCCGCCGCCGTTGCCGTTGCTCGTTGCTCGTTGCTCGTTGACAGCTGCTGAAAAGTAGGCTATGGTAATTTTCATTTCCACTTATTTTTCTTTGTTTGTCCTGCGGCTCTTATCAAAAATAATGGCTGATTGTTAGCTGTGTTTGCCTGCCTGGCTGAGCCCCAAGGCTGCGTGAGTATGCCAAAATATTGGTGGAAAATATTTGCATAGACTCCGGGCACAAGGTAATCCCCCCAAGGGTCCTTTGTTTGTGCTTATTAAATGAGTGGGCACCGGAATAAAATGAATGGTTAAAACTAAGCCTCAGCGGGGTCCAGTGTCCCTAAATGTCCAGCCGCTGCTAATCCGATAATCCTCTTATCCCCAAGCAGAAGTTCTCGGCGAGACACATCACCTTTCGATTTGCATTTCAATTCATCTGCTTCATCTGCTGGGCTCTGATTGCCCCGATGGATTGCCTCCGACTTAGTGTGAGTTGCAATTAGTGTTTTCAGAGTGTCTGGTTAATTATGCAGTAATTGCACTTAATATGCATTTCCGCTGAATTGAGCTCGATTTGAGTTTCGATTGCCCTCAATTACGAATGTATGGATGCAGCAGATGAAATGGGGGCGGCGCCTCGTGATGAATCGGGGGCAAGGCACACATCGCTGCGTGTAGACGGAAAAACTGGATTTGGTTTTTGTGCAGGCAGCACAATAAAGTTGTCAGCTCAAATATTTACTCGTGTATGCATTTTTTAAGGAAGTTAGTTGGGCCAACAACACATCGCCAAATGGGGTGCGGCGATTTCTGTGGAAAGTTTTTAGCTATGGAATATTTTCGTGGCAAAAAAAGGACACTTTTACGCTCTTCTGATTGTTTTATATTTTGTATGTAGATGAAAAACTAGCATATACATATATGTGGTATGTATAAATGCAGTACTTAGGTATAAACGTCGAATCGTCATTTTCCAACTTCTGATATACTCTCATTGATTTCAAAAACTGCAGCCGGTGGACGAGCAATGTCCAGGGTTAGCTCTCCCAACAGATCGTATACAGGCCGGGCATTTACGGCAACCAGAATCTTTTTCAGCCATTGGTTCAGTTTTGACGGAATGGGAGTCAGCTCAAACGCATTCTCTACGAATCGAAGGTTTCGACGTGCTTGTGGAAAGAGTCTGGCCATTTCATGCAGCTGGGACCTCAGCATACAAATGGATGCCATGTATTCTCGGCGGTCATCAAAGACATAGCATTCTAGGCGATAACGCGGACCTGGTACGGGGGGCCAACCCGGAAAACTTGACTCCTGCCGCACGTACATCTTGAGGTCCACAAGCTCCGCCAATTGAAAGAATTTTTGCAAGTCCTCATCTTGAGGACACGGTCTCTCATTGATCTGGCCAACAAGAATGCCTAACTTGTAGAAGGCGTCCCTGGCACTGGGGCTGAGGAGCCTCCGCTCCAGGTGGCAAAGGGCGTCTTTCGAAAATCTGCGAGGTAGCTTTAGAGGACCCGTGCTACGGATAAAAGCGCTCGAAGACTGGTGGATTACCGAGTCAAATTCCAGAGTCTCAGATGTTGGCAAAGCTGCGTGGTCGCTAGAATCACGCAGGCCTCGAGATGGCATTAAGACTTTTACTGTCATGGGTGAGGCCCTTTCAGAGCCTTGTTTTACTGGCGACTTTTTAACATTCTTATTCGGAGCAAGTTCCTGGTCAGCCATTTTCTTGATTAGCGCCCTCTTCTGTTGAAGTTCACTCACTTTCTGGAAGTTAAACCCTAGGTGCTTACATAGTGAGGGTCGACCTCTGACTTTCGATTCTGGTGTGTTCTTTGAGATGGGAACCCTATGCCAACGCGAATATGGATAATTCGGATTAAAATTGCGCTTGCCAAGGTTTTGCTGGCTGGTATAGAGAAATTCTCTCTGAAGATTCCGCCTTAGGCGCAGCTTCCTTTCTATCCTTATATCCTCAGTAGACGGCAAGAAGGCCAAGTGGCTCGGCATCCTCACTGCGATCTTTGGCTGCTGCAGAGACCGAAGGCCAAAGATGTTTTGCTTTGGAGGAGAAACGCCCACGAGCTGCGATCGGCTGCAACGATACGCGAGCCTCACCACTTTTCCCCTGTACCAGGTGCTTCGAACCGCCTTTGATGCTTCCTGAACTATCTGGAACACCTCTGACTTGATGGGCGTGTTCTTGGCCGCGTCTTCGGGTGCGATGTATCCTGTGCAGTACACGATCGAGTAGTTATCCGGTTCGTTATAGCATTCGATCAGGCTAACATCGTTCTCGGGCACCGTGGTAACTCCCTGGTGACTTCGATTGTGCAGGCAGTAGCAGTGCACCGTTTTGCACTTTTTTTGTTCTTTGGGAAACTCCGCGGGCGTAACCAGGAGGAGAATATTTTTGAGTTCCCGGCATCCGCTTCGTTGCCGAATTAAATCCTCAACGGTCGACCGGGACTCCATTCTTTGAGTAGTCTCCGGGACTCCCAGGGGACGGGGTGTCCACAATGCAGTAACGCCCTCGCCGCAAAGATTACATTCTCGGGTTGACTGGGTCTTGCCATCTGGATCGTGCAAATTTCCTCCGCAGATAGAGTCCAGAGCCTGGGCAACCTCGTCACATCGGCCTGTAGACCGAGCGTCGCCATTCTTGGTTGACGGCATGGTCAAGGAGACGGAATTTGTTACGATTGTGTGGCTTACTCAAAATTTTGTTGGAATGAAAGCCTTGGGAAAGAAGTTTTAGTAAATAATTCATCTGATAATTTTCTGTATAGACTTACTAAAAATTTGGTTGGAAAATTATTCTATTATTCTGAATATTACTATTGAAATACAACTGGTTTGTTCACAGACTTTTCTACAAATGATTTTATTGTTTGTTGTTCGTTCGTATGAAGTGTTCTGAGGCAGTGACATGGGTTTCAATGAAAGGTTGTTCAAAACTGAAAGCTAAAACATTATTTACTTTTTTAGTAACATCTTAGTTTGATTGAGATAAAATATCTTGTACTTGAATAACATCATTGCATCTATAAATTTTGTCTGTCAGTGTTGAGTTTTCAATAAAATAAATTTGCAACTCGGCTAAAAAATAAATACACATTCAGTCTGCAGAATTCATAAGTGTTTTATTCCGCAACTCCAGGTACATTTGTATTTATATTTATACTGCTCTGTGCCAAAGTTGCTCGACTGATAAACAATTTCATGAAATGTAAAGCTGATTTCCCCGTCAATACTCCCTTCGGGAGCCTGAGAGCCCGCCACGAAAAAATAAACACAAAGCTCTGGCAATCATTTGTTCGGTGCGGGACAAGTTGCAACCCAAATGGCTGCTGCTGCTGCTGCTGTTGCAACTACAGTAGTTTCTAAATAGAATTTTATTAAAATCGCTTGTTAAAAACTTTTGCACATTGAAAAAGTTGCAGCTATTTTGCTGTTTGTTTTATTTTTATTTTATTCCCCCTGCTCGTTGCCCGTTGGGATTGTGGCAGGGCGGAAATTGGTTGGACAGCGGCGCATAAAGCACACAAAAATGTGCGTCAATAACTGGCAACATGCAACGTGGCTCCACATTGGAACAAAAGCCAATCAAAAGTTTTTCGAGGGCGAAAAAAGTAAAGTAAATACGAAGTTCGATGCAATCGGCTGTGCATAGATTTAGCCACCAAGCCCTGCAATTACCCAATCACCCAAAACCCATCTAAAATCCCCGCCAGGAAACAGCCGGAGGAGTTGGTTGGCCCTTCCTCACCTCGGCACGGGGGGTGCATATGGAGCGCTGTCAGAGATCGAGATCCCGCGATAAGTCGACATATTGTGGGATGGGTGGGGTTAGGAAATACACAGCTGAGGGCAACAGAATAGTGGCCAGAAATGGAAGAATATTTACGTAAGGTTAGAGAACATTTTGTAAGTGAAAAGGGGGTTTCTTTTATACTTCAACATTGCTTATTTGTTTGTGAAAAAAAGTATAAATACTTTAATTCTTATAGATTAAGTTTCCCACTCAACTTCCTTAACGTTTTAACCCAAAATATTCTCCGGAATTCACAAGCTTACATTTGAAATTTTATTGATATTTTTGGAAAGCCTTCTTTCCACTAACTTGACGGGCACTGTGGCCGGGCGCCTGCCTACACCTTCGGGGAGCTGTTGGCGCTACAACGCGGCAGACAAGTAGTTAGCATAAATTTGCCATAAATTCGCTAACAAGTGATTTGTGGTGTGTGCGCTGTAGCTTTTGGCCATAAATTAAGCGTCACTTTTTATTTTGCATACAGTTGGCAGGGAGTGGGAAAAAAGGTAAAATGTAAACAATTATCTGCGTGCCCGCAGCTGCAGCCGCAGGAGTCGCAGGATCCATGGGAGAGATGGCACACATGCGTACGCAGGACAGGCGACGGCAACTGAGATTTATGCGATTCGCACACACACACACGCACACACATGCAGCCACATAAAAAGAGTCCTGCCAAAAAGGGAAAGGAATTCGCAGGCTTTTGATTAATTGCCGCCACATTTTACTCACCGCCCGATGGCTGCTGCCTCACTTGGCACCACTTTCCACATTCCGCTCTCGCACAAAATTTTCTTTTGCCAGCTCGACTCTTGTGTTTTTCTTCTGGCCAGCTGCATGGTTTATTTGCAGACACGTAGCACTCGCAGTCGCAGTCCCTTTCGCCTTCATAAATATCATAAAAATCCTAAAAAAAAAACCGGAGGAGAGAATGTATATAGAGATGTGTGTGTCGTCGTCGGCGGCGGCTGGCGTCGTCTAGGAGCTGCGGGCCAAACCGGAATTTATGCGCAATTTATGCCCCACACTCGGATTTTACTGTTACAGATTGTATTGAATAGATATATGGAAAGATTTCGCTGGCATATGGTGGGGCGAAATCTTGATAATAAACGACTGCTTGCCATTCAATTGCAAATTTCCCCCCACATTTGAAATATTGTTTCTTTTTGTCCGAGGAAAAACTGCAGTACACATTGGGTGGATTTTTGCTAAACTGAAAATTCCTGGGGACTCGTGGCCCGGATTATGATATTTAGGAGGAGAGTGCTCTTGGTCGTGCTCGTGCTCGAGCTCTCTTCCATGGATATCCCTTGAGTCGCACCATTCTCCATCCTTTTGCTGCGCCACATTGCGTATACGCCGCATTAAACATTTAAGCACGGAGACTGTAATTCGTTTTTATTGGCAAACGCAGCTGATTTAACAATTTCGCCGCCGTTCAACTTAATTTCAAGTTGCCTCGTGCCTTGTTCTCTCCCGTGTGTCCTCGCAGTTCGCATTTCGCATTTGTGGCACTTTCAGTTTAAGTTTTGCAGCCCGCGTGCGTGTGTCAATATTTGGGGGGAAAGGAATGTGCGTTGGCAGGGCAACAAAGTTGAAAGTAAATTCTGTGGCTTTCCCTCGCGCTCTTTTTACTTCGTTATTCCTTATTTTTTGTTGGCCAATAAATAAAATCCTTATCAATTGAAAATTGATTGATACACGCGCTTAGGTGCTTGGGCCTGATCCTACCAGGCACAGCCAGCAGCAAAATCATCATCTTCGGCAGGCAATAACCCCATATGGACAGCTAATAGATGTGTTTTTGCCGTGGAATGCACTCGGAGAAAATTTTTAGGTATTTCTAAAGGGGTTGAAAATATTTAGAAATGTTTAAAATGGTTTACTAGAATTTTTACCTAAGTCGAACTTTTGTAAAATCAAAATAAATCGTGTATTCATTTATTTACTTGGCCATTTGTTAAGTTAGTCTTAATTTGAAGTAAAAGAAACAATTTTCTGTCAATTAGAAGTCACAAAAAACTGTATTTGAATAAGTTAATTTAAAACCATAACATAAGTTCTTTTTTTAATCTTTTAAAATATATTTTAAATAAGAAGCCAGTAAAATATCCTTGTGATTGCTGCTTAGTTTTATATCCTAATAATTTTCCATCACAAATTTCTCGCTGTGAACCTGTGCGTGCTTTCATCGTCAGAGAGCCGAAAAAAATAAAAAAAAGTGCGCAAAAAGTAGATGACGAAATGATTAATGGTCATTTAAGATTAGCTAAAGTCACATTCAGACACACTCAGCAGCCCAGGGAAGAGCGAGGGAAAAATAGAGAAAATAAAAAGGGAAAAGGACGAGGACTTACAGCACACGCCCCCGATTTGTTCGAGGGGGCGGGACTCTCCCTCGCTTAGGTGGCTGCCCCGCCCATTTGTTTGTTTGTTTGTCTATTTACAGTTAGGTAGCCAATTTGAACTTTGAACCTCGGATCAATCAATCTGCTATTATGTTTATTGTTGCTGTTGTAGTAATTCTTACACGTAATTGCTTTTTGATTTTTTTCCTCCGAGTATCTGAGTATCTGTGTATCTGAGTATCTGTGAGAGCCTTTTTTGAAAATTGCATCATCATCAAGTCGTTGTCATCGTCCTAGTGCCCCGCCTTGATGGATTGGCAAACATTTGAACAAGACAGAAGGGAGACCGGACCGGACCCCCATCCTCGGGGTCCATCCATCGGCATATGTTAAATATTCGGATGGGAAGTCCTTGAAGCGAAGGCCCATTGTATTTGGCTAATGGCGCCGTCGCCCTATCTCAACCTATCTTCAACCCATCTCTCATCCCACACGCATCTCTCTATTTTTAGGTATCGTGGATACGCAAAAAGGATTATCATCTGCTTACGGTCGGCTTAACAACCTACAGCAGCGATGAGCGATTCAGTGCCACGCACTTGAAGCATTCCGAGGTGAGTCCTGCCCAGTAATTTGCATTGCTGATGGCCAAGAGGGGGTTAAGGGAGGGTTTAAGGCAAGAAGCCCGGGCTGATTGCATCGTATCAGAGACCTGCATACGAAATTGTAAGCCAAACACTTGGGGGAAATTTATAGCTCAAGAATTTATAGATTTTATTGTGTTACAAAGTTATTTTTGAAGCTTAAGAGGGTAAAAATCTCCTTACAAATTATAACAATCTCCTGGGAATCAAATTCATTTAGTTAATTTATATATCCCAAGATGTTTTTAATTTTCTTTTCATTTATAAATTATAATCATATTTTGACATGCCAGAAAACCCATTCATTTCCTCCAATTTCTTCCAGTGAACTCTACATCTTTGCTCTAGCCACGCTCCCTGGGTGAATATTTGCTGCATTGTGAGCTTTTCGCCTCCGGTCGGCCTCGAATTGCCGAGACGTGACAAAAATTCAGTGCGGAATATTGCAAAATATTTTCGCAACTGCAGCGCAGCAAATTGACTTCCAGGCGGAATGGCCAATGTCTGCTCCCCCTCGATGGTCTTTAATTCTAGCATGTCCCCTGTTTTCCTGGCCTATTTTCTGCGGATTTCTCCATTTCGATTCACTGTCTCTGCCTCTGAATTTTGTGCTCTATGTTCTCATGTTGTTTTTTTGTGTCACTTGCAGGATTGGACACTGCAAATCAAATTCGTGCAGCTACGTGATGCCGGCGTCTATGAGTGCCAGGTGTCCACCCATCCGCCCACCTCGATTTTCCTGCACCTGAGTGTCGTCGGTAAGTAGAGGCCGGAATTGCCTCGGTAACGGTTACGGTTTCTCGTTTTTCGGTTTTTCGATCTATTTTCTATTTGTGTTTCGGGCGGGCACTGGTGATTTTCTATAATTTCACGCCTTGATGGCTTTTCTGTTTTTCTGGTCTCGCCAGAAACAGAATAAACAAATGCCGGCCAAAGAGAGTCCACAGACCTCACCGGAATGAGTTCTGAGCCAGCCACATTTTTGTGTTACGTTCTCGGTGCGCTCAAGCTGAAATTAGAAATGTCCATATGCCAGGAAGGTGGAACGGGCAGGAGGAGCAGTAGCTGGCTTCGGCAAAAAGGGGTCAAAAGGGGTAGGATTGTGTTGGGGTTGGGGTTTGGGCTCGGTTCGGGTTCGGGTTCGGGTTGGAGCCCAGCCTGACTGGGTTCTCATGTTCCCAACTCGGTTTCGGGCCAAATGGCAACGACTCAGCAAGTTCTCAACTCATCGCGCTGTCCTTGGCTAACTGACGCACATTATTCTGAATTTAACAAACAATTTACTTTGAATGTGCTGCGCCTAATGGCCTTTTCTGCTTCTTGCCCGAGCTCCTTGCCATTTTCCGCAAAAACAAAGCCACTTCGTTGGCCCACATACATGGAAACTGATGTGACAGGCCGGGCTACACATTTTCCTCTCTTTGCGATGCTGCTGCTGGGCCGTCTGCCAGATGTATTTCATAAATTTTGGGGGCACTTTCGGCGGCTCTCAGTGAGCCAAATTGATAACTGTCAGGGATGGATGCTAACCGATTTAGTCACATGATAATAAAGGATTTGACTTTGACACGGTTTGACCCCAGGGAAGCTGAGAGCTAGCCTTTGAACTAAATCTCGAAGGGGGAGGCAAGGTCTGAGGTTAAAATAGCTTCGGTTCGTTAATGCTAGACATTTTTACTGGGAAATAAATGAGGATTTATATATTTAGTTAAAAAAAGAAAGCCATTTCGTATGTATACAACAAAATATATATCAAACCAAGTTAAAATTTGTTAGCTTAATAAGCTTAACTAATCATACAAAATACTGAACATAAGTTTACCAAACGTAGTCTTTGGTTGATACTTTTTCTAATGTTAAGCCGATCAAAATTTCTTAAATATTTTTATAATAAACCCTCTTAAGTTTACCAACTAAAACGTATATCAATTCTTCTTTCTGCCATATTTTCAAAACACCGTAAAAATCGATTGGTTAGAAGCCCGCGCCGAAATTTCAGGACCTCCGATACGATATTTAACGCCGGGCTCAACGCTGCGCCTGCAATGCCGCGTCGTGCAAAATACCGAGGCCTCCGAGTATATATTCTGGTATCACGACAACCGCATGATTAACTACGACATTGATCGGGGCATTAACGTGTCCACGGAGCCAGGTGAGTCCCGATACCAGCCGTGCACCGTGCCAACCCCCCTGTCATGGCCTCGTATCCATTGCAGACTTTCAATCATCGGAGCTTACCATTCAGCGGACACGGCGCGAGCACTCGGGCAACTTCACCTGCGTGGCCAGCAACACGCAGCCGGCCAGCGTTTTGGTTCACATCTTCAAAGGTGAGTTGCAAGCAAAAAAATATGTTCAAAAAAATCCCATTCAGCTGCTGAACTCTATTGTTGCATGCCTCCCACCATGGCATGCCATACATGTGGCTCATAAAAGCAATATTTTCACTCAATGAAGAGAAAAAAAATTGGCTTATTCGTGAAATAATTTAATTCCCCATCTAAAAGTATGAAAAGGTTATCTAAATAATTAAATAAATGTTGCTCAGACCTTTTATGTTCTGGGGAAATTTTATATCACCAATTTGTTAGCCAAATTCAACTATACCACAATATTTTCAAACCTTAAATACCTCAATATATTACACGACCTGTATTTTCTCTCAATTAAATAAACACACATATATAGTATACCTTTTTTTTGCCACTGCACAATCGAATTATGCTCAGCTTTACCCGCCAGAGAAATTTCAATTATGTCCGCCCAATGAAATTAAAACTTTGAATAAACAAGATAACTGCTCATTTGCGAATTCGTGATATTTTTACATCTGTATCTCGGCAGCTGTATCTCCTCCTGTATCTGCATCCTGTATCCCTCTGTATCCCCGTATCCGGTAGCTCTTTCGCAGTTCATATATCAGCCTGGTGCTGGCTAAGAGCGAAAACAATAAAAGTAATTTATGAAAATTACACGGCCGCAAGCATGTGGATTAAAAATGCCCGCGCACGGTGCGGCAGGCAGTGCCATTTGGCAGGCAAACTGCCATTAAAGCCGGGCCATAAACACGGCGACGGGGAAAAGAAAGAGGGGGCCCAGAACAGAGAAAGCAAGAGGAGGGACAGGAGAGAGAGGAGGCTGCAGAGACGGCGACTAAAACAAAGAGTGGCCCACGTAGTTAGTGCTTGTCATAATTTATAAGTTTCTGGCGCGATGAAGCGACGACGCTCATTAGCATTTTGTTGGTTAAGCTCACATTTCGCAGCTCCTCCTGCCCCCTCCGTGTGTCCCTGTGTTTTCTTGTGTGTGTGTGTGTGTGTGTTTGTTTAAGCTGTGTGTTTTTTTAATTAAATTTTTGTGCAAATTTCATTTTCATACTCTCACTCTACCTCTCTGATTCTCGTTCCTTCCTTCCGCAGGCGACCATCCGGCTGCAATGTATCACGGCCATGTGGGCGGCTCCACGAAGACAATGCAGTCCCAGCTGCATATGATTATGATAATCATTGCCAGCGGCTATCGGATATTCCACACGAGTGTGTATATGAAGATCGTGTAAACTGCTGCTGGCGGAGGAGACCATTTGTAACTATTTCATCGGAAGCAGGGGCAGGAGCCGGCGGAGCAGGATCCCCCTGTGGAGGCCCCTGAAGGAAGCCCTATCTAACACTAACCTTAGTTATTTCTCTACTACTTACTAACGGCATCTCCCGACATACAAACATACAAACATACATACGTACTACCTTAAGCAGGGGTGCCCAGGCAGGGGGCATCGCTGGCCCACAGCCTAAGCCAAAACTATCAGATTCAAACCTAAGAACTCAATCTCTCTTCGTATGTTAAAGTCGACAGGTGTGCGTGTGCTTGTATCTGTGTGCCTGTGTGGGTGTTTGTTTCGTTAATGTATAAGTGTCGAACTTGGCCACAGGATGCCGATGCAGCCTGTGCCACACATGTATAATATAATATATAAAAGGTAAACTTTGCAGACTACTAACGAATCTTAAGAAAGAGAGAGAGAGCGAGCGAGCACCAGGAGCTTTTATCCTTCAGATATTTTTCGTCAACTCAAGGATCTCTCGCGGAGTCCTTGCGCGGTCTGCCCCAGCCCAGCTCAACGTTCAGAACTGACGTGCATTTCCAATCTAGAACTCATATTTTTACATGTTAAGAACTTAGTTTCGGCCACGCAGCGAGCGAGACACTCAATCACTCGGATCTGATTTACGCAGCATTGTACAGACAACCACTTAACTGATTAAAATGGATTTGGCTAACGGAATTTGGTTTTACCCGGAGCGGACCTTCAGAACTAAGCTGTAAATAAATTATTTGTTAATCTAAACTACATACATAAACTACGGCGGTTAAGTGAGTGGTTATTTGCAGGCGATGCAAAAAAATTAAGTTAAAAGCAGTTTGGCAAGAAGTTGTTAATCAAAAAAGGAAAACATAAGAAAACGAAACGAAAACCAAACATGAAGCGAACAGAGTAATCAAAATAAACTAATTGTCTAACTTAAGGGATATTTAGCAATTTTTAATTAGTGGACATAACTTTTAACTGTCTTAGCAATGGCGACTAACTAGCGGAGCGTTCGGGGAGAGACGGCTTCCATTGAGTGTGTGTAAATATCGCAGAAATGATTTCTAGCCCGTAAGTCTGTGTAGTTAAATGTAACGAAAATTAACAAACCAAAAACAAAAGACAGAGGAAACCATCAAACGAAAACTGAAACAAATAAAACATAATAAAATTATGCAAAATATAAAAATGAAAACCCAGGCGAGTCTTTAACTTTGGGGTGGTTTGAGGTGGCTCTCGTATTATTTTCCCAGAGCAGCTCGGTTCATTTCACTGCCGGCTCCTTGAGCCAAGGATTCCCCATCTTGAGTTAATGAAACCCTGACTATGACGAAGATGAAGATGAAGTTGATGGCCTTCATCCGGGCGACACTTGATGCCTGTCCTTCGCCTCGGATTTCTGCAATGCATCCCCGCCTGAATCCTTGCCAGCCGGGTAATTAAGTTTTAAGATGCCCCACTTTCAACCGCAGCAACTTTCTCCGTTCAATGGAACTTTGATTTGTTGCTAATTCCATTTTTGTTGAATTGCGAAACCGAGTTTAATGAACTGCCCGGGCCATGGCTCAGCCCGACACTTGGCTTAAACCATGGACGAGAGAAGAGAGTGCAGCTGCAATCCAATTTGATGGTTATGCTAACCGCATTCGAACGAGCAAACTCGCACACAGGGGCAAACATGGACGCAGTAAAACCGAAAAGCAGATTGGGCCAACAGTGTTGGCGAGTATGCCAATGGCCAAGAGGCATTACAATAACGAAAACAAACACAAGAAACAAAAACAGCAAACAAAAACCAAAACAAAACAAAACAAAGGCAAGGCAATGGCAGCAGGCAGCATCATCAAAAGTTGCCCACAAGAGGCAACAGTTTCTGCATACGACCATAAACACACCCTCAAATATATTGTTATTATGTGTTATATCAAAAGCCACTCCAGTCCCTCACATAGGGGGCGTGGCAGCCGCTGCAGGCGTCCAAATAGAAAAGTCAACTCAGCACACATCTTTCCGCTGGGAGTTGTTGGAGCCAAAAGGAAAGACTGCCAGGCATTCCATGGCATATTCATTTACTCTGGAAAAACCAGGCAAAAAGTAACTCTGATGAAACATTACTGGGAGAAGCTCTTAACAAGGTGGCTGAGAAACAGGGAAAACTATTATGGGAGCTGGAATAAATGCTCAGATGAAAATCAAAGTTTATAATGGATTTAGAAAAGATAAATAGTCCAAACAAATTTAATATAATTTATTTACGTTCCAGATTTGTTCTCATCTTGCTTTTTACGCCTTTTGCAGATGAGCTTAAATTCAAAAAGAAACTTCTCAGAGTTAAAAGAAACCTCCTTCATCATAAATTTGCAACTTTTCTTAGCTTCCACTTACCAATAATTATCTGAAAACCCGAAAAGTAAGAAATTTTTGCTTACAGAATTAATGGAAGAGTCTGAATCGATGATGCAAGTCCAGGCCTTTGTCTGCCACTAATTCCCTTTGACATTAAATATACATACATCGCCCCTTTGGATCGGGGGCAGTCATTAAGTCATTCTCGACAGTGAATGGACCACTGAGCAGTAAAGGCCAAGAGGGCCAACAGTAGCCGGCCAAGTGAGGCGTGAATTTCGGCCATGTCAGCGCTCAGCTTCGAAAGAGGCAACCGAAAACGGGGCCTAAGGGAAATTTAACAAATGCAAAACGCATTATAACTGTATTTATGTGCAGGGTGAGTGTGCTGCGTGTGTTGTGTGTCCAGGGGGAGGTGTGAGTGTGTGAGCTGTTGTCGGTCAAATGCGCACACACAAAGCCCGCTGGCTGAAGCCTGATGCCTGTCATAAAAATTCCAATTTAGTTTCCAATTGCTCGACTTAAAGTGCTCCGCCATTCATGCGAGTGTCCCTGCTTATATGGCTCTCACTGTGTGTGTGCCTGTGTGTGTGATGGCACTTCATAATAAACTTAACGACGCACAATTATGCTACAAGTTGGCAGTTTGGGAGTAGCAGACAACGACGACGACGACGATGAATGCAGAGCCCAGCAATTTCCAAGGCTGCCTTGCGTTACTCATACGCCCCGTAGCCACTGCCCCTGCCACTGTCTCTCTCGTCAGGGCCTCGCTTTACATTTAGACGCGTCTTGTAATTCAAAATGACAGACACGTACGGCGGGAAAACGGCCTGTTGAAGCGCCCTGCCAATGGTTTTATTATCGCACTCACCAGGGCCAGAAATCGATAGCCATTGTAAAAGTGGCAGACGAAGGACCTCTCAGAGCCATCACCATTCATTAGGGCATTAGTTTTGACTGCATCGAGCATACTCCAAGCTCTGGACTCCTGATTCCTGTATTCTGACTCCTGCCTCCTCAATCCTGGCACTGCTCCTCCCAACTCCTAACCGTAGACCAATTTAATTGAACTGCATCGAGACGACCACAATTGAGAGTCTTTCACTTTGGTTATCCCAGCCGCAAAATGTTGGCAAGTCTTACTGATTTTGAGTTGTCAGAAAAATGTATGGAAATTGGTTAGGGAAATTGGTAAATCATCAATTAAATTGTGATTAAATTGTGGCTAGGAGTTGCAATTCAATTAACTGGCCAAAGACTGGAATGGCTGCTTTAATATCAGACGTATTTAGAATTCCCTTGCACTCCTGCTGTTTCTCTCGGCAATGAAATCATCTCAAATCATGGATGATTTGAAAGCCTCTTAAAGCTGTCCGCTTACTGAATGCCCAATTACCAGAAACTTTTACCGAAAAAACACTTTAAGTTAACTTCCCCCAGCCATTAGCTCAAGGTCGTCCTCTTTTGTGTGCGCATAATGGAAAGCAATTATTTGCCCAACTTCTTCTTACACACGCACAGCCCCTGAAAAGTAAACCCAAACTCAGTCGGAATACTAAGCACACGCAGTTACAGAGCGGCCGCAGATTAATCGAATGCGATTGAATATAGGTAGGCAAATACTCGTAGTACAACCATCGCCTAGATCGAACAATTCCAGGCTGGGGACCACTTCAAACCGAAATGGAAAAGTCACAAAAAGAAAGCTTCGAATATATCTTTAAGTAGATGTAAACAGGAAGAAATTAAGGTAGCTTTTGGGCTTTGCTTAAAGACAATAGAGTCTCAAGAAGTTCTTTGACTCTTAAATATTTTAAAATCTTACGGGTGAAGGAAAGCCCCTATATAATTTATCAAATCATGATTGGGATCAGAGGCAATAATATTTCTAGGAAGACTGTCCAATTTTGAATTATTTTAGCAGGAAGTCTTAGGCTGTCAAAGAGAAGGCTAAATCTCAAGGTAAGAAAAATGTGATAATTCCAGAAAACATCATTCTTGTTCTTGGTCTTCAAAGAAATAAGTAATTAAGGAATTTATTAAACATTTAAGCCTCCGACTATACTCATCAACTTCGTTTTAATATTTTTTTCAAGTGCCTCGTAGCCAAAGTTTAGGAGGCTTCGTTTAGGTCATCTCGAGTGTCCCTCGATGGCCATCAGCAGATGTTCGTGGCCATATTCGAACTCATTACCGCCACACACAGATGAGTCTTATTTGCGCTTAGCATTCCCCACGCAGAACTCTTTGATGTAATGAGGGCCAATTAGGCCGGGCTTACAAGTGCAGGCGGCGGCCAAACTGGCCTCAGAATGGGACCCGGGGCAAGGGGTGTATGTGTATGTTCGGTGTGGGCATCTGTTGCCGACATATTGAATTGTTATTGTTATGTTGCAGTTTTGTAGCCAATTACTTGAGCATGTCCTGTGCTCTTTACTCCTTCTATTCACTAAAATCTGTTTAGTTCTGCGTTTGTTTTCTGTGTGCCAACACGACGGGCCAATTATTGTGACAGGACATGGCCTGTTGCATGTTTTGGCCGGAAAAAAGGCCAGAGAGTGTGCAATATTCATGTGTAGCGGAGAGAGATGCACAGAGGAAAATAATTACATAATATTTCGAAGAGGGAGGAATATTAAATAAATTCGCTTATGGAAAAGTATGTTTCCCAGAATATTAAATAATATATTAAGACTTTACTCACAAGAACACTTTAGATGTTTTCTTTAACTAAACTTGGCTTTCGTTCTTCCTGCCATATATAACCCTTCAAGAATCTATTACGTCCTAACTTTATTGCCCCCTCTCAATTGAAATAATTTTATTTGCTACATTTTTTCCCAAGTGCGGATGAAAGTGTGCCACACAAATTTATTTTTATGCTTCTGGATTCCTGCCGCTTTGTTTGCGGCCTATAAACAAGTTGTGCCGCCGGCAGGAGCAGTAACAGAAAGCTTTAAAAATAAATTAAATGCCATAAAACAAAAGGATTAGCTCGCTGGCATGTCCTGGCACCCTGGCAAAAAGAGAGAGGGAGTAGCGGGGCAAGGGGCGCCATAAACAAAGCGTGGCAATGACAAAACTTAACCCTAAGCAAAAGACAATAAAAACACTTAGGACGGAGGGGGCTCACTCACACAAAGGCACAGAGAGATACCGAGGCACACACTCACATGTGTGTAAGGCCATAAGGAATGGCCGCAATGACCCAGCTAAACATAAACAAAAACGCAAAATGGCGCAAACATGCCACAAAGCAAAGAACAAAACGAGGACGAGAAATGAAAGGGAAACAAGTGTAGCGCACATGAGAGATATGAACTAGAAATAAACAAATATTTCGCACACAGCCCCCTTCCAGCCCCTGGTTGCTGTGAAATTAGTTGGCAATGATAAAGATAAGTAACGTGAAATATGCGGCCCTCGCAATGTGTTTTTCCACCCGGCAAGGACCATTGAGTCTTCCTTTTCCTTTCTGTCGCCATATTTGCCCTGCCAGAAAAAAGAAGGGAAGACAACATATAATTTTATGACACTGATTTCTCTCCCTCTTTCTCCGGACGATATTTGCATAGAAAGCACATAAAGGCCACTCGGAAAACTATGGAAATGCCCTCGACGGATTCTTCACATAATTCGGCAAACAAAAAGGCTTGTTTCGCCGTAAACAACGTTTTAATTAAATTACCAATTGAGAGGCCTCTTTCTCTCTGGGCTTAAATTAAATATGAAATCAAGTGCAGATTGCACACAAACTTGGCTCCTATCAATCAAACGTCCTTCTAAATGCCTGGCAATTGTGCGGAAAACAAATATTTATAAATTCATTTGTAAAATTCATTTAAAAAATAGCCCTAAATAATTGAAATGCAATCAGCCTGGAGGGGATTTTATAGAATGTATCAGCCTCGGAATACCCACTGATACATACCAGGCAATGCACATAAATTAATTTAGAAATCACAAATTCAGGCCCTGCTGTGTTGACAGTGCTGAGTCCTTGTAAAGTGTCACTAACTCGACTCAATTTGAGGCTCATCAAATATAAAAACTGTGAGCCAGTCGTTGCCTTGGCTGGCCCATAAATAATTTAATAAGGCTCTCTGGCAGGCAACTCAATTGGATTAAATCCTGGGCATGCAAGCAGCCGGACAGGGACAGAGACAGAAACAGGACAGGCACATGACACTTGAATGCAATTCACAGGACTTTCTCCGGCTGCATCTTGACCCGGCTCAGTGTCAGGCAGTTGCCATTGCTAATTGGCCGACACTTGGAGTCGCATCTCGTATCTCGGCATCGATTCTGCATAACGGCCATGCTGGGAAATGCTGATGCGGTTTTCCGGCCATCAACAGATTTTCCATTTTGGGCTATTTGTCATGCACGGGCCACGTTATCAGGGCGTTGCTGTGGCCGTTGCCCGCTTGTCATCCCGATGCTCGAATTCGTATGCATACAGTGCACTGTCCGGCGAGGCCATTGTGGATTGTTTTGTATGCCACGCCCGGTGGCGTCGCACATTATGATTTGTGTGTAAGTTAAATTGCCATTACCAGCCGAATCGCATTCCCAGCTGTGGCAATAAATGCATATTCATATTCCCAGTGCGTGTGTGGGGGCGTCACAGAGATGGCAGTTCGGTGTTTTTCTATGATAATTATTCTTGGAAGGGAAAATGCATTTGGGAGTTTTATGAATATATAAAAAATAACTTCTCTAAGAATAGAATCTTAGTCAACTTTTAAGGGAACATCCTTATAAGGCTTTTTACAAGATAACGTAAGTACCATATACTTCTAACTTAAATTCAACCAAAAGCAACTTGAATAAACCCCAAAACCCCACAAAAACAGATATCCCGCCCAGGTCTTCTATTTTTAGCACATTCTCTGTTGTTGAAAGGTGTCACTGGCATCACTGGCTTGTGATAAGCATAATCACTGTGGCCACTGGCCACGTTCAAGGTGTTTTGTTTGTTTGGAGACAAGGAGACAAGCAGTCAAGGACGCACAGCAGGAGGAGCCTCCTGTATGGTGTCATTAGGCAACCGTTGGCAGATATTAGAGCAGTAAATTATTCAGAACCTCGGCAGCTAAGACCTCTAGCCCTCGGCTGCAGAAATCAATTTTCTAATAATATTTCCCCAGCGCTGGCAAAATCATAATGCAATTTACGATATTGACATTCCCGGATTGCTGCTGACTGGCTGCTGACTTTGTTTGCCTTCTGTTTGTGCCGGCTGCCTTTGCTGTTTGCAAAGGGAAGCTCTAACTGTGGCCACACTCGAAATTCGGAAAATTCCCAAAATTCCACAAGCGCTGGGCAAACAACACACTCTCCCGATGACTTTTAGAGCAAGCGAGAAATCGAGTCCTGGCCGCAATGCAAATAATCAAATCTGCACTTGGCTCTAAGCGAATGCAACACAAATCGAAAACCAGAGATGCTCAGGCGTATTTGCTTGTGGCAAAACGCATGTCTTTTGATCTGCGAATTATGTGCAGTTTACTTGGCGTAAGCTGTGGCCAGGAAGAAGCATTAAAAACAATCCCGGGCTCAGCTCAAAGCGAAACTTAAATAGAATCCCCCCCCCCCCCCCCCCCCCCCCCCCCCCCCCCCCCCCCCCCCCCCCCCCCCCCCCCC
>JAEIHY010020079.1:0-10730 GCA_018904565.1 Drosophila tsacasi | reverse complement strand
GTTCCCTTCCCCACCCCTTTCTGGCGTCGAATTCCCAGCGCTCCGTTTTTTGTTCATATTTTTCCAGTGGGTTGACAAACAGCGAAGGCTTCGAGCGAGCTGGAGAGATATTCTGACAATTTCTGGAGCATACTTACGGGCGCACTAACAAGCATTGCGTGCCAGCAAACAAAAAGTAAAATTGCTCCCCACAACAAAGGACCAGTGAGAGGGAGAGGGAGAGGGAGTGTGTGTGTGTGCTCCAAATAGCAGCTCAAGTATTTCCAGACACGCTGCACCCTCGCACAGGATATGAGGGATATGGAGCTCCTGTCCGCCGCCTCGACTGCAGATCCGGCGAGGCGAAACATAAGCACCAAGATTGAGATGCTCCCGCAGATGTTGTTGGCCCGGCCAATATGGCTGGGGTGTCCTGGGTGTGTCGGCGGTTAAACTGCTAAACGCTTCTTGGCACCTTAACAAGGAAAACAGCTGCAGCAGCAGCACCAGCAGACAAACAAAATATTGTTACAAGAGAAATTGCCAGCAAATAGAAAGGAACGCATAAAAAAGGACAATAAAAAGTAAAGTTTTTCCTGGCTGGGTTGGTGTTTTTGTTGCTTTTTTTTATCTGTGGGCCCGGCCAAAATATGTTATTCGGGTGAAAGTGGTCGTAAAAAATTGGGAAAATGAACTGTAAGTGTGGCGTTCATGAATTTTTTTTTACCGAAAAAGAGGAAATTTGGGTTGTAAAATAGAAACAAAAAACAAGGTTTATTTACATATTTAATTAGGTCTCGCTTTTAATTATGAGATTAGCCTTAACTAGGTTTAAATTGGCGTTTAATTACTGATAGTATTTAATTAGAAGTTTGCTTAAAAGTCCCAAGAAATTTTGTAATTTTCCATAGCATTAAATATGTGCCTTCCTTTTTTGTTAAATTTTTTATGGATTTTCTTTTGGTCGTTCGCTTTTGGCTTTTCCAAAACAAATAAAAATACCTGCTCTCAGCCCAAGGACTTGTCTCCTTCGGGATTATTCCCCTTGGCAGGCTATATCCAAGTTTATCAGCCCATTCCGCTGCAGCTTTTACTTTGGTCTTTGTTCCAACTTTCCGTCTCTCGGCCAACTTTTATTTTTGGCCAAGAAGCAGCTGAAGCAGACACGTGTTGTACCAAACGAACGCGTTCGTTCACCCTGGAAAAGTCCACGCATTAAATTTGCAAAAATTCTTTAATTGTGCGTCAAGGCGTTAATGAGGGGATCATGCGAGAGGGGTGTCCACTGTCCAGTGTCCAGTCAACGACCCACATTCGTGACCCAACGACTGACCGCGCAGCTATCCGCAACTATCCACACCAAAAACCATGATTGATAACATCTCCAGGACACTCGCAAACACGTGGTTACTGTGCGTGAGTTTGGGGGCAGGAAAGAAGGAAGCATGGGGAAAATGCAGAGGAAATTTATATGTTCATTTTGTAATTAACAGCTTCATTAAATTTTAATATTCAATTTAAGTTAACAGCACTTATTTGGTGATTGGTGTCAAGAGAGATTTGTGAATATCCTCATATTTATAAATATTTTAAAAATTCTGTGCCCATTTATAATTAGGTTCTCTCTGGTGTCTCTAGAAATTTTCTCATAATTTTGTCTCCCATTTTTTCTAGGTGCATCCACCGTTTGGTCAGCGACTGTTGGCTCTGCCTGATGGCTGCCACCGCCGCTCGCTGGACGTGGGTCGTCGGTTGGCTGCTGTGCCCTTATCGCAGCACTTAAATTTGCACTGCCATGTGTCAGAGACCAGTCCAAACCGAAAACCAGGCCCTGATTCTGGCCAGGACCGACACGTGTAACTGCCTGGTTATATCAGCAACCCACGGGCGCGAGTACATTGTGTGAGTCTGTGGAGTGCGGCTTTTGCATTCTGGCACCCTTTTGGGGCAGGGACGTGGGTCTGCGATTATTATTGCATGTAGTGCCTGCTGCTGCTGCTGGCAGATATATTTTCAGATGTATTCATATTTAATATTTCGACTGCCACCGCAGCTTAAAGCAATCACCGCCAATGTCGCTCAAGTCGAGGACTCCATGGACCTAGAGAGGGACGTCGGAGCGAAAACAAAACATTTCATGCAATTTGCACTTTCGAGTGGCGTGAAAAATCTGAGTAGAAAAAGGAGCAGCACCCGCGGGGGGGAGCGGCGCATTCCTGCTGGTCCGTGTAGGAGGAAATGAGCCTGAAGCTCACTGGGGATTTCAGCTTGGACTGCCGCCTGCACTGGAGCATAAAAAACAATGCTGAGGCTGAAGTGTAATAAAAACTAAGTAGCTTACGGGCTCATTGCTCTGCCTCCACGCCCATTGCACTGAGAGAAACTTGATGTTAAATAACACATATTTATTATTGAAGTATTTTTAAGATACCCATTCCTAATCACTTGTTTCAAAATGAAGCCTTATTTATGTATATGTATATATAAATTCTGAAGAAACGAATCTTAGCTAGTTTCTCTTATACTATATATGAGAGCCGCAAAAAAATCCGCGGTATTTCTTCTCTACAATTCAGAAACATTAGACTGCTGCCTGTTTGTTCAGTGCACCCACCTTCCCTTGGCCTCAAGTCAGGACTTTTGGGCTGTGAGGAGGCATTATGCAAAACTCAGGCCCGCCGTCTGTCTTTTTGCCTACCCTTGTTGTTGTTGGTGTTGCTGATGTTGGTCCTGGAGCTGCTTACTTAACGTTTTTGTGGGCGTGATTGTTTTACATGCTGCAACATGGCCGTGTCGCCAGGACCTACCCCACTCCTGCTCCTTCCCACGCTCCTTCCCACGCTCCTCTTTTCCGGTGAGAATGTGTCTCTAATAACCTAACGTGCTGCTCGCATTAAATATGCTAATTTTTACAGTGAATACATTCCCGGGCAGTGGCGACAGGAAGGCCTCGCCTCGACTGACACCTCTCACCTGCTCGTCCTGCGACATCCTGCCGCGGAGCAGTTATAGTTCTCCTCCATCGCCATTGCCATCATCATCAGGCGTATTATTTGCCACAACAGGCAGCCGCACGCATATTAAATGCGAGATGATGTTGTAGCTTGCCATGTTGCTCCCGTTGACATTTAGCGGTAACAGTCGGTGTGGGGTCCCGGATCCTTGAAGAGGTGGTGAGCCAAATCGGGCGTCGCCACCCCCATACAGAAATTGAGAGAAATTACGCTGCAAATTCCACGAGAAAAATTATGAACAATTTTTTGTCGACTGTTTTTTTGGTCTGTTCTGTGACAAGATTTCTGCTTACGCTCATTTGTTGGCAATGTCCCCCATGGCCAAAGCCCTGTAATGGTAACGTTAGCTTTGCTACGGAATTTGTGGCACAAAAATATAGCTTGGAATACTGTTTTCTACTCTCTTTAATCTTGATCTGGGTGGGTGAAGGTATTTCGGGGACTTTATTTCGGTTTTTGAGGGTAGTTAAGATTTATATTGAGTTATGGTATTTTGCAAAGACTGAAAGGGTTTTCTAAATGTTTCAACAGATAATTAAAATTTGTAAGTACAATTGTTCTTGTATATTTAAATAAATAAATAAATCCTAAGTAATTTCTTATTCATACATGTTTTTAAGCTCATTCGGCGGGAAGGAAAAATCCTTTCTTTAATAATTCACCTTTAAGACCTCTCCTGTTTCGAGATAATCCCTAATTTCCCTCTTGTTCTCAGTCGATTTAAGAACTGTAATCAACATAACTGCCTTGTGTACATAATGCTCTTTGGCAAAATAAACATAATATTAATTCCCGGCCAATTCGCGGCAAATTGCAGGGTATGTGGAGCCCCGCAATGTCATCCTTGTGGTCTTTGTTTTTGCTCCTTTTGGCTGCCGTCGTTGAAGTTGTTGTTTGTTGATTTTGTTTTGCGCGCTTGTTTTTATGCCCGAAATATTCAAATTATTCCAAGGGGGGTAGCCACCGCCCCACCCCGGTGGCTGACATCATTGTCAGTGAATTAAAAACGTCATAGGGGCTTATTTAAATAAATTATAAGCACATGCAGCAGGGACAGGTGCCACGGAGCAGCCCAGCAGCCGAGCAGCCGAGCAGCAGGACGGCGCTTTCAATAAAGGTAAATAATTCATCACATAAGTGGGGCTTATTAGCCAAAACTCGCTCTTAAGACATTAGAAAGCCATGTGGGAAGCAACAGCCGGCAATGCTGGAATTCACAAGTTGGCTTGAGTTTGGCCTTCGGAATTCCTAAAGGAAATTAACAGCGAAGCAGCCTGGCTGCTACTTTCCTGCTTCTTTCTTCATCGAACAAATTTGTATATGTATACTGTGTATATAGTGTAGGGGGGAGTATATCTCCTGGCCCCTGGCGCTTGTCAAACTTTCGAGAGGAAACGAAACAAAAATACCCGTACACCTGCCAGGGCCACCTTAATTTGGATGGAATAAGAATACGAATGCGAATACGAATTCGAATCAGAATAAGAATAACAAATGCTGGCCGGGTTACTCCGCCAGTCGTGCTCGTTTTGGCCTGGCTTTTATTTCAATTGCTGCGGCGGCGGTTCAGTCGGGCGGAGTTAACATTTAAAGTGCCAATAATCGCAACCGAAAATGCAAACGAAATGCAGAACGTGCCTCCGTCGGGGTCTGCAGGTGTCTGCGTGCTTATCGCCCAGGACTCCTAGCTATCTCTGCCCTGCCTGCCCTGGCCAAGTCTTAGCCTGTTGAGCCATTTACACGGATGCACCAGAGGCAGTAGGGAAATTTCAGAAAAGAGTGTGAAGCCAAAGGCACACAGGAAGAAGGTTTAGGGATGAATATTTTGTATATTCTTTAGTAAGAAATAAAGTGAATGTCTCTTGACTAAAAGTTATGTATACATGTTACTCAATCCCGTGGATATTTCCCATTAATTTACGATTTTTAATTTAAGTTTTATTAGTTCTCCTATATTTTTCTCAGTGCTTCTAGTAAGTGCAGGCAAAATATGCAATGCAGCTGACGCCAAACAATGGAGAAAGTGAAAGTAACGCTCCATTGTTATCCATCCGAGGCAGGATAAGCCTGGCATAGACAGGTCCTGCTCCTTCTCTGCTCCTGCATCTTCTCCTTTTCCGGCTCCAGCTTCTGCTCCTGCTCCTGCCACTGCGGCTTCTTCGCCAGCTACTGCTTCTTTCGCTGCCTGCACAATTGCAAAAAGATAAAGTTGGCAAAGGACTTGTGGGAGCCCGAGGAGGAGAAAGCCAAGCCGAAAGCGGAAGGGGAGCCGCTTCAGCTGTTGTTGGTGAAAGGCAAATCTCACAACAATTTGGGTCAAACAAGCAAATTGCATTCTGTTTAGTGGCTCGTTGTTGCCCCCATTTTCCCCACTTTCCATCCCGTTTTTTTTTTTCTGCATTCTGCAATTGTGGGTGCAATTGGTTCCGAGTCCTTTGAGGTTGCAACTCTCGCATTGGGAGCAGCAAATATTTGCCAAAAAGAAAAACAAAAAACAAACCAAAAAGGAAACCCGAGAAAAACGGGTTTAACTGCCGCTTAAGATTTATACGCAGATGCTCATTAAATTGCAGAACGCAGAAAGGCGAGGAAAAGCGAGGCGGAAAACGCCGCCAGACGACAGCTGGCAACTTATGCAAATTTCCTATGCAATTGAGACGACGCCCTCGCGAACTTGCCTTCATACGCATCCTGCCTCACGCTGTCCCTGCCTGAGTCGCTGTATGTGTCTGTGTAATGTAGTGGTAATGCAGTTGCCAAAGGACCCTAAACGACAAGAGCAAAGGATGAAAGTCAGATCGAATGTAAATTGCTTTTAAAGCTCAAGGAGGAGAGTCGTGAATAAGAAATGCTTAAATAACGAACTTGATGCAAATCCAAGACAGCATATGGGACTGATGAGATTTGGATCGATCGAACCTTATTGGAGGTGGCTTTAAAATGGAAAGAGAACTATTCAATTTCAAGGTTTCGGTGTTTAAGAAAGATACTGGCTTTTAAAATCACCTAAAAACTAAGCTTAAGAGTTTAAAATAAAAGAAGATTCCGAATGTATTTAAAATATTTTAAAATATACATCAACTAAAAGCTTAAATATACAAAAAGGTAAGAATTGTTTTGTTAGCATTAACACAGATGTAAAAAATAAAATATTTTTACAGATATAAAATCTTCCCCCAAAGGAAACCTTAAAGAGTTCATTAACACGAATTTTATCTGAGAATTATTACAAACACACTTTCTGAAGTTGTTTAAAGCATCTAGGTATTTTGTAAAGATATTTTGTAAGTTACAGCTTACCCTATTTCATTACTGAAAAATGCTTCTTAAGCTGGTTACAAGAGTCTTAAATTCCCCAGAAACCCCACAATTTCCGTCTTATATTAAACCTAATCCCGACATCAGAGACGGGCCTTTTCCGTAACCCATTCAGTCGCGTAAGACAAATATTTAGACTCAATTTCGCTGACAGCCTTTTACACGCTATTTATATAGTCGGAATGGCCCCGAAATGGAAGCCAGCAAATTGTTACTGAGCCGTTCTCTGGCAAATTCAGTAATCAGGCGAAATTGCGAGCCGCTCTACGCACTCCGCAGTGTATCTGTATCTGTAAATGTATCTGTACCTGTATCTGGCACCAAATCAAACTATATCACCTTGTCAAAGCGCTGCGCAGCCGAGCATTTAATCTTTTCAAAATATACGACATACGACGATGCCATGTAATATGATATCCTTACTCGCACACAGCACTGTGAAGCGAAGGTTTTTCCCGAAAATTTAATCAACGCACTTGGCGACAAGACAGGACAAACAAAGGCAACAATGAAAGGCAACTTATGTGGCACTCACACACTCACCGGCGCATTCGCACAACCATTCGCAGGTAGATCCATTTAAAAATGCTTAGCAAACAGACACCCACTCATGGCCACAGGGGGGCGGGGGGTAACGAAAGGTGTAGGAGCAGGACACACACACACACATCCTGCGAGGACGAAGACGACGGCAACGATGACGCCGAGTCAAAGTCATTTGATATTTTTTAGCATTAAGGTTGTTTTCTCTTCGTTCCTGTGCGCTTTTCAATAACACGAAAGTTCTCTTCTCTCGGTTTGATGGAAAATTGAAACGACGCACACACATGAACTTGGTACAGGAGAGGGCAAACAAATAGTGAACTTAAGATGCAAATTTAAACTAAAATTGATTAGAAGAAAGCTGTTTTTCGGAATGTTCGATTAAATTGATTTATAAAAAAATATTCATAACAGATATTAAATCTCTATACATTTTGTAAGTCTTTAAATAAAATATGAGTTCAGCTAAATTTAATAGAGAACCAAACCTTAAGTATTTCTTCATATTGCATAAGTATTAAATACTTGCTTTTAACAGCAAATACCTTGTTTTTAACAATACAAATTATTTCCTAACAAGATTCGACCTTGAAATATTTTATACATCAACCACATGTTATCCATCTTAACCCCGAATGTACCCTAACCTACATGTCAGCCACGAACAACAATTTTCTTGTTAACTCTGCATCCCAACACCTGCGATGTCAATGTCGCTGATGTGGTAAGCACCTTACAAGGCGAACCCGCTGCGACCACAGAATCAGCAATGACATCAAACGTGATAGGGAACTGGGGGTAAAGGGTAATAAAGGGGGGAAAAGGAATAGGAAAAGGAAAAAGGGGAAACCTCATGTGGTGGAAATTTTATGTGCCTCGGCAATCGGGAATCGAAATGACAGCGAGTGCCATTTCCACGCCGGCAAGTTGAGCGGGGAATTCTATTGGAAATTTAGACAAATCTGCCAAAGAGCTTAATGATGTCAATGACATGCTCAGCCAAAAACAAGGATGGCCCAGAGATGCAGGAGGCAAGAGGTGCCAGGATGTGGCAGGAGGCGTCGATGGGTGTCGGTGAGGTGTGTTCGGGTAACGTGCCATGTGAGTCACGTACATAATTAGCCGCGCGCGGCACGTGGCCAATGTGGAACTACCTGTGGCACAGGAACGACACAAGGATGGCGAGAACGCCTCCCAAACCCCCCTGATTGTTCGCGAACAAGATTATCCAAGCGGCGGCAGCAAAAACAGCAACTGCAGGAGCAACAGCAGCATCAGAGGCAACAACTGTTGCATCATGAAACTCTCGGTTGATTGGCTTCGTTTCGTAAAGTTGCAAGTCAGAATTTAATGGGCAGGCACTGCCAGCGGTCAGTTCATAGTTTTAATCTGCGAGAAAAAATGGGAATTAATGAAAGGGCTTAATAAATGTTACAAAATTTAAATAAAAACAGAGCTTTTTGAGAGCAAATTTTAAACCACGAATTATATAAAACAACACACTTCATCAACTTTTATTTTGTAACAATTAAATACTCAACATTTTCCACCTCATTTCGTTCATAATTATTTCCTGCAGTGTCTCCCCCCTTTAAGCGGATGATTGGCCCCGCCACGCCCCCCGCAGAGTGGCGGCTCAGTGGCTGTCATAGGCAGCTCTCCTGCAGGACCTCACCCTCCGACTTAAGCCGCTGCCCTCTGCCTCCCCTTTTGGACTCGGTTGCGTTCAACATGCTAATTACTTAAGGCGACAGTTGTGAGGGGGGCAAAAAAGGACGAGGCAAGGCGAAATGCAGAGCAGACAAAATGGCGATGGGGATAAGCCTCGCAGGAGGGCTCCAGACCTGCGAGTCAACTGCACAGCTGGACTGCAAGGCAGCGCGCCACCAGGGGGAGCGCACACAATACCCGCATAAAGTTGACTTGAGATGTGCAGATTATCCTATGTAGGCACTTAACATGACGCAGGCGAGGGCCAGACAACTCCCAGTACCCAGTGTACCCCAGAACCAGGACCAGTGGCATCTCCAGTGCCAGTGGCAGTGGCAGTCCCAGGCCAAAATGGGCCAAGTCAAGTGAGTTGGCATAAGGGCAGACGAGCCAGGCGAGTGAAGCCAACTTGCGGCATGTGGCAAGACAAGATGCACAGTGGGAAAAACACGGTTTACTTGAAAATGATTAGGGAAATCCTGGCAGCTTGAACATTATATATTTTGTTATATTTTTTTGTAAGAGAATATAGTATATTCAATATACCTAACTTGGCTTTTTGGCTTGGCTTCACAAGCATATCCCTTTTCTCTTTGTGCATCGTAATGGTACACTCTCTGCCTCCTTAGCGCCACAGGATGGCGGAAGCATAATAAATAAGCAAGTGTGCAAGCGGAAATATTAAGCAGCGG
This sequence comes from Drosophila tsacasi, assembly GCA_018904565.1. Classification (NCBI taxonomy): domain Eukaryota; kingdom Metazoa; phylum Arthropoda; class Insecta; order Diptera; family Drosophilidae; genus Drosophila; species Drosophila tsacasi. Next base: position 1,474 of record JAEIHY010020079.1, on the reverse strand, counting down.
TCGGGGATGCAGCTTGCCACACACAACGCACAACATAACACACACACTCACACTCTCTACCGCTGTGCCACAATGAGCAGAAAGAAACTCATTTCGCCTGTCACGACTTTGGCCCCCGACATTTGGCCAGAACGCAGTCAGAAAATGCACAGATCCGCAAATGCACAAATGCACACGCCGATGTCGAGTCCAAGGCCAGGGGAAGTCCCCTTGGAGAGAGCAGGCGAGAGAGACCGGCGGAAGTGCCTATTGTTGCACTGCCAATGGCCTAAGTCAGAGCTACTATATACTATATACAGTGCGCCGTAACACTCATAATTCACCGGCCGCCTGACGCAATGTCAACATCAAGCTTCCGCCGTGGGAGGACAGAAAAAAAGGAATAAGAATGGGAATCAGAACAGCTTTCTTCCTTGAAAATTAAATGCTCTCTCTAGGGAGTATAGAAAATAGCTAAGAAAATATTGAAATTCTCAGACTAGTAATGTTTTAGATTTTAAAAATGATTAATAAGTAAACCCTTTTCTCATTAAACATTTTTCAAATCGACTAAAGAGGCTTTCAAATCCATCACATATGTTAAACCCAGCGAAGCCATTCTTATTCCAATTTCAGATAGAAAAGTAATTTCGCAAAGGACCTTCTTACGCACAACCCCAGTCTGTCTATAGTCATGCTAATTTTTATTCAAATTCTACAATAAGGGTATTCCAAACCGGGGCAAAAAAAAAAAGATAATAGGAAGGGCCCCGCATTTGTTGCTGGTACTTTATGCTCCAATTAGTAGCTTCCGACAACGTCTCAGACTTTGGATTCGGACACCGATAAGGGTACTGGCAGGAAGGCAAAGAGTGCTGCGGTGCTGAGTGCTGAGGGGGAAGGACCGTCTTTTGTGGCATTTTGTGAAAACGGAAATCAAATAATATTTTCATACTGATTTATGAATCTATTTGCAAAGGCACAACGGGCCACCGGCCACCGCTCACCGCTCACCGGCCACCGTCCCTGCCCATTTGCATGTGATTCATGCTCTGAAAACCATGAATGATTATATTTGCCAGTCCCGGCTGAGAAATCCAAGACTTGGAGAGCCTGGGGAGGCCCCAAAATATAAATGACTTTGGTTTGGTCCGGCTGAGAGTTTATAACTAGCATCAGATTATGAGGCCGACTTCAAGGGGAAGTCCTCGAAGGCGGCCCCCCTGTTACAGTCCGCCCCCTGGGACCACGAAATCCTTTTTCGGTTTCAATATTTATTTGTGGCCTCAGCTGGCATTTCTCAGGCCATGCAAATTGTTTTCTAGCCCCCGACATTAAGTTGTCAAGCCCCGGACTGGCCGAGATTGTGTCGAGCTCTCAGAGTTTACTTACAGATTGCATTTATTGATGTTCCCTGACACCACTCCTGGCTCTTTTTCTATTCAGAGGCTTTAAGTGCATTAGTCGGCAGTCTGGAATTTGTATTTTTCTTTAA
>JAEIHY010020077.1:20352-31247 GCA_018904565.1 Drosophila tsacasi | reverse complement strand
TGGAATTTGTTAACAAAAATTGCACTTTTCTGTAAATTTTGTCAGCTGGAACATATTGCCGCCGTACTTCTTTAAAATTAAAACTCAAATAAAACCACGCTTGTTTTTTTGAGAGATGGAGAATTTGAGACAGCAAGAGTTTGAGAGAGGGAGAGTTAGAGAGAGCAAGAGTTTTTTGTTGATGACCTACTGATTACACACCATTCAATTTAGGCCTTTTTGTCATCAACTTTTCATCAACAACTTGTAACCAATCTGTCATCAACCTTTTTGTGTGAAGAGAGAAAAATGAGAGCGCGAGAGAGTCGGGTTTGACACGAAGGTCGAAAGAGAGAGTCGGCTCGGTAGAAGACGTCGTCGGCTATTGATGAATCGTTGATTACAGAGCTATTGATGACAAGTGGTACTGCAGGGTTCTTTTTAATAATAATTTAATAAGTGTCCCTAAGGTTTGGGCATGCGTTCTGGCGGCTGAGCCTGCCTTGCCTAGAGAGATAACTCGAGAAATAGTGCTAGAGTTTGCGAGAGAAATATATAGCAAAATTATTGTTGTTTCTTCATTAAGTGAGTCGAACTTATGTCCTGTCAATTGACTAGGGACAACGCTAAGGAGAATAAGTAAACTCTACGTTTATTTCTCTATTTATTCTCTCTTTCAATTCTCTTTAAGTTTCTGAGTCGATCTTTCATTCTCTCCCTCTATCTAACTCTATCTCTTTGCCTATATCATTCTCCCTATCTCTCTCTCTATTTTCCCCTCTGTCGCTCTCTTCTTTTTCTCTCTATTCATTTGGGGCATTACAAAATATTTGAAATTTAACAGGATAATTTTAATTTTCAACTTCAATTCAATTTCAGTGTGCCCACCGGCTTGTCGGAAAAATCTGGCAGCGCTCTGCTTGCTCAAGCCTAGAGACTCAGAAGTCTGGCAGCATTGGATGCTTGAGCAACCAGCGCTGCCAGACTTTTTAAGCATCGGAAAACATTGAATTCACCACTCTTGGCGCGTGGTTGCCACTGGGTTTTTTCCGGCATTTTGGTAGCCCTTCCAAATTTGAATGTGAATTCAAATATTTTTCCGTTAAAAGTGAATATTTATTTTAAAATTTCAATAGCTCTTCCGACTGCACTATATTGAGATTACCAACAAGGTTCGAATTCCATTTCAGATCAGATGCGAGGCTTTCTCTGCTTCAATTCTCTTACAGTCAGTCCTGCACATGCGCTTGGAGAGGAAATCAGACGAGATGCTGGACGGGATGGCGGCGACTTGTTGCTCCAGCCTCGCCGATGTTTACGCGCTGTTTGTTTACGCAGTCAGCACGTTGCACTCGAGCCAAGTAGTTGCAATACTTTCGATCTTTCTCAATGAAAACAACTTCTTGTCTTTTGCGCCTGACAAATTACGCTGCTTCGGAATCGTCTCGTTAGTGCCGCCGCGTGTGCATCTCATAAAAGTGGGGATATAGCGACAATGCCAACCACATGCTAATCAAATAGTTATTGGCACCGAAGCGTTTAATTACCCATCACAGGCACCTCAGGGGTGTCTATGCGGACAAAGACAATAGCTCTCCCGTTCGGTTATCATCAAACTAGACTAATTCCATCTGGCAGATGAAAAATACATCTGTCGCAGCCGATCTGATGAAGGCACAAGTTCAAAAACTATGACTTTAATGCTGTTGGAAATGGTGAGATATATTTATGGAATCTACTTGTAACACACTACGTATTGCAATGTATTATTAAATAATAGTAAGAAAAGTGGAAGGTATAGCGGGTTATAATAATAATTCGAAAATTTCAGTGATACTTATGTACTTTATTTCCTATTTTGAAATGTTTTTCAAAATTCCTGGCAACAGTTTTTTAATAAAAATATTTATTTAACAAGCCTTACATTGATCACATTTAAAACTCGATATATGGAAAGTTTAAAAATCAATTCCAAACAAATATTTAGTTAAAAAATCAACATCCAAGTGCAAATTAATAAATCGTAGTTTAGATTTCAAATTTCTCGTTTGGCTCATTTCAAAATTTAAACTGGCACACGCCTGATTTAATTACTCGATTTTTGAATTGTGCTCTGGGTAAAAAAAAAGTTTAATATTTGTGGCTTTTGAAAATTTTAGAAACATTTTGTTTGGGTCATTGGAAAATGGGCGCATGAGCTGCTGTCGGCTGTCAAGTCACGAGCACCACCTGTTGCGACTCAAAGTCGTCATATTTTGATGCAAACGCCTGGAAAAAATCGGCAAACCTGACACATGTCAGCCGCTATGGTCAATAAATAAAGACAATGGTCTTTACACTGTACAACTTAATTCTGTCAGTTCTTGTCGAAGGATCGTCACTCCGATCAGCTGTGCACGAGGAAAGTCTTAGGCTGCAGTATCTTCCTTGACCCTGGAGAGATATCGCTGGTGTCCATCAAATGCCCGTCAACAAGTAAATCCATATCTGGAAATTGGCAAGAGACAATTGTGTTTGCCCCTCATAAAATTTTCACCCAAAACACAAGTCATTCATTCTGTGGGATGTGTTTTTCGCATTGCCAAAACATTTCCGTGGAAAATGAGGAGAAAATACTTTTCTCAGACAATTGATGAAAGCAGGAACTGTTTATTCCATAAATAGAATCAGTGTGATGAAAGTTCCATCACGTAACGTCCATAATTCAATCGGGATTTCACTTACTCTTGGCCGTGACCGTAGTCTTGGAATAGATGGCCCGATAGATAAAGAAACCAACGGCCCCGTGAACGGCCACCACTGTGCAGATGGCCGAGATGATGTCCGCGTTAATGTGGGCGAAGCTCTTGAGGACCACAAACTTCAAAACAAAGAAAGTGGCAATAGGGAAGCCGACGATCAGGGCGCAGTAGGACATGAGCAGCAGGACGATCACCACAGGACGTTGCTTCTTAGTCTGCGCCGGCACCAGAGTCTCCCACTCCGAAAAAACTTCCTGCGGCTGCATGCCCGGTACCTCCTCCGCGAAGATCAGGCGCAGAATGTAGCCAGTGACCAGGACGTGCATTACGATCACCGTGGCAACGGCCGATCCCATGGCCACATTGTTGTCGGGGTCAGTGGGATAGAGCGGCTCCAGAACGAAGAACTTAAACCCGCTGTAGATGAGCACAGGACTTAAAAGGAACACGGCTAGAAAGAGGAGCAGCTGCTGCATCCCACTAAGTAGGACCTCGGCTCTTGTTTTCTGGGGAAAATCAAGCGGGACCTCCGATTCTGTTAGGTACTTTTGATTCTAAAGTGCTAACCTTGGCATGTACTCCTGTCTCCAAGCTGGACAAGTCATTCGAGCAGCCGGTCTCTTCAGAGGAGATGGCCACCTTGGTTCCTGAATAAATCCTTCGCAGCTTGGCAAACATTTTCTTACTGTCCTAATATAGTTATGGCAAGGCACACTTTTATTTAGAGGAAACTTCAACAAAGTGGTGACATTATAAAATATTTTGGAAATTGGTAATTTTCTAAGCTAAACAAATTTCCTAAAGAAAATCCATAGAATTGTTATAGACCTTTAAACTTCTCAACTACTTTTCCTATCCCACAGCATTTGACTTGAAGCATAATTATCCCCACTCAATTGGACTTGATACCACAGGAATGGGTGTGCCATTAGGGGATTTAAGGAGTCAACAAGCATTCACTTTTAGCTGGGCATAAAGATTGCCACCGCTCGAGGCAGAAATATCTGGTCCCGTGACCAGACACGACTGTATACGGCAGAGTAATTAGCCCTAACCACCCCAGTAGCCAGAAAAAGACTTCTTCAGATTAGATAGGTGCAATTAACCAGACCGAGGAATCCGTCGGAGACTTCTCGCTTCAGTAGCGTCCATCGGACCACGGCCTATCTGACCGATAAAGCTCTCCAATCAACGTCGTGATTTTTATGGGCTCACTTGACTCGAATACCGCGCCCTCGATTTATGGGTAAAGATTAATTCCTGGCCAGCCCCTGTCCTGGTCAGCTGACTGCGGGAGGCACGGGTGTTTCCCGAACAGAGTACATGAGTAAACTCGGTAGAAATCCATAAATACAGAGCAGTGCAAATCAGTTGTCGGAATTAACATTGTCATTTTCGATATCGGTGTCAAATTTTCATAAAATAATGCCTATTTATTGAGTATTCGATAGCAGAGATATTTTAGTAGATGAGCGAAATGACTGCCAGCAAAAGTCCCTTAAGAAATATACGGCTCTCCTTTAAATAAACTTGTTACTCATGCCCAGGTTCTCATAAACAAAATACTTGAGGGTCGTAAACTCTTTAAGATTGCATTAGCTTAGATGGTCGTGTACAGTTATCATGCTAATTTCGGTCTATATTTCTTATCTACTTTCCTTCATATATTACTCATACGCAACGTTGGCCAATCGATTTCCATGGAAAGGCGCTCAAGCAGAGCATATAAAAATAAAGAGATTATCAGAAGGGGAATATAATGAATGGGCTTAGCCTATTTATATGTATATATATCTGGATTATCCACCATACTTGAGTCATGCAAATCATGCAAATAACACTGTTATCTGTCGGCTGAGCCTAAAAAAATATTCTAATAATACACATTTTGAAGCGATAAAGAAACGCCATATTTGTGTTTTGGTTATTTTTATGGTTATCCGATCAGTTGGATTCAGATCTGTTTGGTTGCCAAGGGAGACGCGGCGGTGTCCCAGAATAGAACAGCTCTTGTTCTAGCCATGCTTTATGGTCTGCCAGAGATCTGGCCCCCATCCAAACGGGCACAACAGCTGCGGGGAAGGCGCGAAATTAATGAGATTTATGCCAAGTTCACACATATGAATCGGGTCACATTCGCTTCGACAGGTTGACATGTGGATCTCGGCTAGCTGCTCATTAGTCCGGGATGCCGTTGCTGCTCATGCAAATTGCACGACAACTAATGGCGAAACAATTTTCAATTCCACTCCCAGGGGGCATCCCGAGGGATGTCAATCATCGGACCGCATCCGGATCCGGATCCTTCCGGCTCGACTCGACTCGACTCGCAGTGGCCTTCAATTGGAGCCGAAGTGCAGCGAGTTACTTATTCATGCCTCTGTTTGCTGCCACTCGTACGCATATGTGGCCACCGGAATGGGGGCAATTATGGCAATTGCCCAGTCTGGGCGTCCGCTTGTTTGCTCTGCTCGTGCGAAGGGGCAGTGGGTGGCCATCATCCTGCCTGACCTTGACTGCAGGACTAGGACTCCGTCCCGCTAACCTTGACAAGCACGTTGGCCGTCACTTGAGAGTTGACCAAGTTTTATTGGTTTCCCTCGAGTGCAGTGGAAACTTTTCTCCTTGACGGGCTTAAGCTTCAAATGCAGCTGGGAAAACAGAGGCGAGCGCTTTTCTTTGTGCCAATCGATGGACAATTAAAAGTCGCCTGTTCGGAGAATTTTCCCCAGAAGCATCTCTGTCTCTCCCCCGGGGAATCACTCGATTGCTGGTGAAACAGTAATCGAGCTGTCCATTATGCGATTTGCATACACGGCCAGGAGTGTTTTGTTTCGGGATTTAAAGAGCCACTCACACACTCGGCCACTTGAGGCCCACATCCATCAGCCAGGAGTGGCGGTCATGGACACGGAGGGAGTTTAACGCTCTCTCGAGGAATACAAGTGTATCCTTCGGGTGTTGCGGCAGGTCGGTTACATCAGTTTCGAGCAATCAGCATAAATTTGTTGCCCATCTGGGAGCGCTCAACTTTGAACCGAATCCGGCTAAAAACTATATAGGTTGACCTTTGATCCTGACCCCTCAAGTCCCCCTTATCGCCTCATTCTCCGCCAAATGGCGGTCAACAGACGAGCTAGAAATAAATTCGGTGACATGTGATGGATGATTGCCCGTCCCGTCTTTGATGGCCTTTGTTCTCCGTCCGGGTCAATGTGGGCCGTAAAGCAACAGGATAACTGCTCCGATGAGGGGGCGTTAATGAAACCAGCTTCCTGACGCATAAAATAAACTACAGCTATTAATAAAGGAAATTCAATTATATACGTTCAGTACTAAGAAAATAAGTTGTCATTAAGCTAGCCACATTAAACAAGTTCATCTTCAGTAAGTTGGCGCTTAGCATAAAGGCCTAAATAAACTTGAATGATAATATTTTCCTTAGACCAGTAAATAGTTTATATCTCTTCTGGTTTACGCTCTAATATCTAGCATTGTGCCTAGGGGAACATACTTCCTGACTCAGAGAATCATCTTTCAGATAAACCAATCAGCCAGCAGGCCAAACAGTCGCAGTCTGATGTGACCTAATCAAACATCTCCCGTGTTCAGCCTAAATCAAGCACGCCACACACAAACCGATGCTCGATGTGCCATACCTGGACCTCCATAGTTCTCTGGACCCCGCAAGGAAGAGATAAGTCCATGTCAAGTGCCGTAAATCGCCGAGCGCATGCACTCGTTGCAAATATTTACCCGCGAATCTGTCAGCGAAAAGCGGTGCTGAGTCAACAGAAGTCATGCGCCACAAGTGAGCGGCACGAATATCCAGATACAGATACAGATACTGGGCCAGATATAGATACGGGTGTGACAGCGAACAATCCCGGGACGGGCGCGAGTCTGAATTTATGGACACGGATAGAGCTTTGTTGAACGGCGCGGCGTGACAGGGAAGCCATCAGATGTCTCCCAGCTCCTTACGATTGTTTGCCGTAAACCAAACACTTTCGATGTTATAGTCTTTCGGGCGTTTACCCCTGGAATTAATACCATTCGTATTTAAACTCAGGAGAAAATGGGTTTAGGCCTTTTGTCGACTCCCCCTCTAACTCAGCTGTTGCCGCTCGTAAAACTTGTCTAAGATCTTAATTCCCCGACCAGGCGGCTCATTAACATTAAAGTGACCGCTAAGTCACAAGGGGAAGTCGCACACTCCAGATAACTTTGGATTAGAGGGTTCTCGGATGACGCCCATTGGCCAACTAATTAAAAGCTGTTCCCAGGGGCACTTGAAAGTGGCGCTAACTTCCAGCCAGTTAATCAGTTATCAGTTATATTGGCAGAAAAAGAATCGAGTATTGCTAGGTAATAAAACAAAGTAATTTATGATTCGAAATAGTAATCAAACATAGTGAGTTTCAATTTCTTCACTTTCATTATTCTTCGTCAGAATTTTAGTCATTCGTTGAGGAAGGCCAAGATCCTTCAAGAGCAGAGGAAATTAATCCTCTGTGGAGCATTTATCTACTGCTTCCTTCAGATTTCTGTTCCTCTCCTTGAGAAACATCACGAACTGCTTTAGCCAATTAACTTTGAAAGCTCCATTTACTGTGTCAACTCAGAGCTGACTTTTATTTGGCCAATAAATCTTATGCTTTCGTCTATATAAAAAATCTATTTAAGTTTGGTTCCCACAGAAGAGGGCCTTGCAGCTGCGGCACGTTCTGGCTTCAGAAGGATTTCCATCGTCGGTTTCTCTCACGGGCATCCCGAGTCCTAGGTCAGTCCTGGGCTGGATGGCATGCAAATGGCGTCCAATGGTTAGCCCACTTTTGAGGGTCGAGTCATGCAATGCCAGGCACAGGTCGGGTTCAGTGGCCGCAGAGAGGTCAACGAAGGACGTCATAGAACTGACCCGCATCCAGCCCTCTCCCCCTCCCTGGAATGCGGGCCACACAATGACATTGACGTGCGTTTGCTAAGCTGGTGCTTAGGTTGCAGGTTGTAGTTGCCAGGTGCTAGCCACCCATGCCACCGATTTAATGCAACTGCTGTACGTGCCCGCACTCAGTTATTGGTCAGCGCCAATGCATGCAACTTGTTAGCCAAGGCCTCTATTTGCCTGCAAGCTGCCGGCTAAAAATAGTCACAAATAGAAACTAGGTCGCCGAAGGTGTGCAACTGGAAACTGCAGAGGAGTTAAGGGATCATCATGAGAATTACTTATTTATGGGCAAATACTTTACAATGAGCTGAGACATTTTTACAATTATAAAATCCTTTATTATATTCTCCTACAACCCATTTAATGTGTATCCTATTTTAAAAAATCTACAAATTTATTGTTTTCTAAACATATTTGTCAGCTGAAATTAGTAAGTCTGTCCAAGTCTTATTATTCAATAAACCATGTTAGCGCGTGCCAGCGGATTACTTTAAAATCCGGCTTTTGAATTGAAGGGCGGGAGATTCTCGCATGGCCCATCGAGCGGGATTACATTACCGTGAAGCACCACCACGTGCACCATTTATTCCGCCCGTGTAAAAGCCACGTGTGTGTGCTCATGCAAATAACTCAATCTGGCTGATGGCATACCCCAAGGGCTGCTTCTTCAAGTGTTCCCCCAAAAGCTGCCCGTGAAATTCTCTGCCCTGTAAAGACGACCTTGAAAAATAAGCGGATGCACAAATTTTTAATAAAGCTGTGGTTACGCAGTCTCTGTTTATGTCTAAACAATTACACAGCGAAAAGAAATCTGTGATTTTAACGAGTTTCCAAAGTAATAATCCCAGTCTTACAGATTATTTCAGAGATAATAAGTAAAAGTACTCATTTATGTTGATTTTTTGTCTGTTATTTATGTATTAAAAAATATACAATATTAATTTACTCTTTCTTTTGTTTTTCTTACCGTGTAAATACATTATTCCCCACTTTAGCCAGCACATGTCACAATGTTAAAGATAGTCGGGGGCTTGGGGGAGTCGGAACTTAAGCTGAACTGCCTAATTGGCACACTCGAAACTGGTTCGTGTTCTTTGCCTGCCCACACACACATGGCTTTCCATACAACAAATCCGTTCCCTTTCCACGCAATTATATAATAAGATCTGTATCTAAGACAGTTGAGCATTTATTCACCGCAATGTGCGAGCTATTAGACAGGGCAGTTCCAGAGGCATGCCAGCAAATATTTCCCCCCCAGTGTGGGATTAATTTCCAGAGTGTGCCAGGGAAATTCGGTGTAAATGTTTCACTCATTGACGTCAGAGGTGGCCAGTGCATTGTGGACTGCATGAACGCTGATTTACAAAGAATTTTATCATCCAACCTCTCAAAATGTAAATTGCAAATAAACGAAGACTCTTTGAGTGATTCGGATATAAATATATCAGCATTTTAGCAGGAAAGACATTTAATTAAAACTGCCAAATAGTTTGTAGTGCAATAATAACGTTTCGTAATATTTAATTCCACGAAATAATCTTGATTTATTATTATTTTTGACTTCCCATTTTTGGTTTTGGAAGCTTGTAATTTGTTATTTGCTTACCGCTTAACATTAATGATCTCTGTGACACGTGCCGTGTAAGCTCGATTAACCCGAAATTGGCCGCAAATCAAATACTAGAGACCTCGGCTAAATTAAGCACACCCAACTATTTAATTTGATTCCATTCTGCCGAAATTGAAATCGTGATTCTCCCGGTCCGGACACCTATTCAATTACCCATTTACTGTAATGGCCGTATTACAGACAGGCAGCACTTGGGATGCACAATGAATCACTGCATTTGCATTTGTATACAAACTTGCGAGTATTTCCTCAGCATTTCCACGGGCATGTGACACCCAGCACTTTGCGTTGATTGTGTTTGCATTCGTTACAACTTGTAACTTGTAGTTTACAAGCGAACAGCATTTCGACCAGGTGTAAGAGGCGTCAAAATAAAAAAGGTATAGACTGTGAAGACTCACAACAATGTCAAACGGGAAAAACAAAGATTGCTATTAATTTATTCTATTAATAAAGTGTTTTGTATCGAAAAGGTATGGGTAATAAAAATGTTAGTAATAGCTTCATATTTTTAGTGGAAATAGTAGAATTAACCTTTAAGGTGACATGTTATTATTCCAAAAATAATAAAAGCACTGAGGATATTGAAAGTTTTGAAAAGAATTAAGGAAGAAATTATAATAATTTTTGAGTAAGTACCACTTTAATGAATTTAAGCTTTAGAATTTATCAAATCACATAAGGCCGATCTCTGGCGTCAGGAATCAGCTTAAACAATTGCGTTCCTTACCACCCTGATTAATGAATATTTACAACATGGTTTTTATCACAACTTTTCATTTCTGTAAGCTGAAAGTAGTAACACTGTAATTAATTAATTTTTGGCTCGTGTTATATATTTCTTAGAACAGCTTAGTTTACCGAGTAACGAAAGACAGGAAACGGAGACGGACACTTCGCAGGAGCTGACAAAAGTGAGGGATTTACGATGCAAATGTGGGCGACACTATCTGCTGACATTGCTCTATCACTGGGCCATATATATCTGTGAACTTTTCACTAGGGGGTTAACACACACCAGCCCCCATAGCTGTCAATTTACGACACTGACTTCTGATTGATTGGCAGCGTTCAGGGGCGTATTCGAGGGTACGAACATATTCGATATGCCTCCAATGAACGCTATAAAAAAACACCCTTTCTTATTTTATATAATGTTTCAAACTAAAGTATTAAAGGATAAATTATTACTTACAGGAAACCTTTGTCTAAGAAGGTTTATTTGAAATTGAAAATCAAAATCTTGTTGCACTCATTAATTTATTACAGACCTATAAGCGTTTAGTTTAACTAATTACTACAGAAAAACTACCAAAACAAAACTGGAAATTTTAAATATTTATTAGGGAAATAAATTAAATTTTATTTTAATTTAATTTAATTATTACAATTTAATTGAACAAAAAATGAATAAAATCAATAAAAAAATGTTGCCTACTTCTTGGCGTTTATTACTCATACGTACTTTAGAAATTAAAACAACTATGTATAAAGTACCCGTAATACTTACCGAGTAAAAACATAACTATAATACTTTAATAATAATAATAATAATAATAATAATAATAATAATAATAATAATAATAATAATAAT
>JAEIHY010020077.1:0-20302 GCA_018904565.1 Drosophila tsacasi | reverse complement strand
ATAATAATAATAATAATAATAATAATAATAATAATAATAATAATAATAATAATAATAATTTATTTATTACACCTGCCTTATACTCCTACTTTACGAACAAATCCTTTTTCTTGGTACGCCCCTGACCGCATGGGGATCTTGTTCTTTTGCGCACTTCCTGTCACCTTCTTGAAAAGGATTCCCCACCTGTTACGCGCTCTTCAGCGCCTCTTCCACGCTCTCTCCCGCTATCTCTGCAAGAGCTTCGGCCGGCAATCACATGGCGCCAACATCTGTTAGTCAGCAGCAGCAGCGCAGCAGCAGCGCCGCCGGCGACCTTATGACAGATTTGGCAATGCTGTAAAGCAAAGCAAAATCACAAAAACAATAATAATAATAACAACAGACCAGTGTGGAGGGGGAGGCAGAGCGGGAGGAGAGAGCAGAACGCGCTGGCGACGAAGTCCGAAGCGAACGCCGACGCAGCAGCGACGCCTCGTTTGGCTAACAACTCGATAAAAATGTGTGTGCTAGATGACGCTACCGGTCGTGCCTGTAGTTGTAGTTGTTGCTACGGCTCCTACTGTTGTTGCGGCGGCGGCGGCTGCTGCTGCTGCGGCAGCGTCTGTTGTTGCTGCTCACTTTTGGATAATAAAACAGGCAACGCGCACTCGAGCGCCAAGTCAATTTGCGAACGCCACTCGCTCACAACGGAGGCGCAAAAAAACAAAAGAATTCAAATACAAAACAAACGGTAATAGCTCTCCTCCGTTTTTCCACTTCCACCTGTCGTCTGCCTTCTGCCGCCGGTCGCAGTTCATCTCCCTCCCACATCCACATCCCCTTCCACCCAAATCCCGCAGCCCATCCCGCTCGCACTTGTTCCCACGTTGTGCGCGTGCGTACGCTGGCCGAGCCAAAGGCAGCAAAAAGAAGCAAGACCGAAATCAAAATACAGCGCCAGTCTCCAATCTCGTCTCGTCCCTAGCAGGTCCACTTCGAAAGTCGCGCGCGGTTTGCTGTTCGAAAATTCGGACGAAAGTCGCGGGCGTTTCGCTGATAACGAACGGTACACGGCCGAAAAAGGAACAAAATTGTGTGGGTTAAGTTTCCAGTTAAATAGTTGCGAAAATATCCTTTTCTAGGGAAAATCTGTGGTGTGCATAAAGAGAAAGAGATTGTAAGCTTTTTGTTTCGAAACCAAAAAAAAACAGAAATAAACCGAAGAACAAAATGTGTGGGTAAAGTTTCCCATAAAATTTAGATTTTTTCTAAATTCGTATTGGGAATGTGCAGTAAAACGTCCATATACAAAAACAGCTCTTAGGGAAATTAAAACAAAACATTTTAAGAAAAGAAAAAGAAAAACATGAAAACAATTATATTAAATTATATTGTAGACTTCGGCCATAAATTTGTCTTAATTTTTTAAAAGACAATCAAAATATAAAGACTCTTGCAAGTGAAAACGATAGTGATAAATATTCCTGAAATCAAGATATTTTAACCAACGAAATGTGTGTAAAGTTTCCATAAAACAAACTAGATTTATTTGGGGAAATTATGCGGAGTGGCCAGAGTGAAAACGATTTGGTTAGCTTCTTGTTATGATTTTTCGTGTTTCCCGTTTATGGTCTCGAACCTCGGCGAGAACCTGAAAATAAAATGTTGACGGCATTTAATTTGCATAAAAAAAGCTTAGCGCTGAAATATGAAATTATGGAAATATTCCAACAAAAACATGCACGAAATTATCGTTCATACATTTTATGAGCATAACGTTTTCCCTCTCGCTCTGGCCAGCTGTCTCCCGCTGTCGCCATCCCGCTCAGGCTACGACTTTGCCGAACTTTATAAACAAAATTTTAGCATCAGTTAATTGCGAGACAGTGTTTATTTTTCCAAAATATTGAATGCAAAATTCGTTCCAAAAATATTGCAGCGCAGTGGGGAAACGTTGGTGAAAACAACAGGATATCTAAATATTTTCAGTGTGATAAATGAGAGAATTTGAGTAAATTTGGTAAACTTGTGCTTGAATTCAATGAGTCAGAATAATAAAGAAAACGTAAATAGAAAGAAATAATATAATTATATTTTTCAGTTTAAATGAAATGACTAATTTTAATTGTGTCGTGTAAAATTTTATGTTTCATTAAATTTATTATAGAAATACAGGAAATTTGGTCTAGAAAAAGCCTTAGCTCATAAAAACATGAATGCCAACAGACTGTGCCAAAAGAAAATTATAATATTTCCTCCAAATAACCAAAAATCGTATTAAAAATAAAAAAAAGCTGTTTTTAGCCATTGATAACATGCCCATAAAGTTACAGGTGCTTAAGTCAAGAGCTAAATATAAGTCGACAGCCAAAAGATTCCACTAAAAATATAAAACTTCATGGCTTTTCTCTGTGAAAATTGAGACGATTAAAGCATAGCTGTGTCAAATTTTTCCCAGAGTCTCACCACCCCCAGTTCGTTCCCATTGGAGACGAGCACCTCCAGACAGATTGATGAAACCACAGTTCGCGAAGTTGAGTTCACGAATTGGCTAACCACAGACTGGAGCGAACTTTAGGACTTTGTTAAGTGTGTTAAAAAGTGTTAACTCAATAATGAGGTGTGGGCGGTGTGATAATATGTCCCGATTTGCCCCCAGATGGCTGATAACTTCACCAGTATATGCTTATAAGCCGAGCTCTAACCCGCCTTTGTGTCTGTTCTGTTCCGATTTGGTTGCAGATAACAACGTGGCCGCCAGCAAAGAAACATCCATGATTGGCTCGCACGGTTCCAGACTGCAAAAGAAACGCGCCCTGAACAGCTACTCAAACTTTCCCTTATAACACGACCCCCGGAAATTTCCCCCTTCCCTACGATATATACCAAAGTGAGCACTCAAAGTGCAGCCAGCTATTGTAACTAACTTAGCCGTAACTAGTCAATGCCAAAAATGATAGTGGACAAGTCGGATCTGGTGGGCGAGAATGCCTGGGCCAAGCTCCTGCCGGAGGAGAAGGACAAGGCCAGTGTTCCGAGCATAGTCAAGATGAGCAGCAGCAATAACAACGACTCCAAGGAGACCACTCCCCTGAATGTGGATCAACTGGTGGCAGCGACCACGCCGGCCGTGGTATTGGAGCAAGGAACAGGATGTGTGGAGGAGACCTACAAGCGGACGTCAACCTATGCCTCCAATATCAATTCAACGGGCGGCGAGTCGAGCGGAAGTGGTACCCAGCTCTCCCGTAAGGAGTCCATTCTCGGCAGCTTCCACAGGCAGATCCGGCGATCCATCAAAGCGGTCAGCGAATCGCCCGGCCCACTGACCAGGTGAGTGAAGAGAAGAGATAAGATTAGTTAGGCCAAAATTGCGTATGAGTAATGTATAATGTTACTCATACGCAACGTTGGTCAAGAAGTCGGTGGAAAACAAGGGATTTCCTTTAAAACTCCCAGCTGTGAGCTAAAAATACAACCCTAAGAGCTAGTATTTGTTTCTTGAATAGTTTTGCAAGTGGCTTTTGAATCAATATTGATTCCGCGTCGCTATATGGGCAAAAGCTATTAGCACAGAATGTACACATCCGCAGTATTTCAAACACTAATATTGATAATAAACGTAACAGCTTTTGGGTGTAAGAATAAAATACTTTGTTACTATTTTAACATTCTCAATATACTTACTGTTAATAGCTCCGAGAAGGATGTCTTAATGAGAAATTATATATATATTTAATAAACACTGAGGTAATTTTATCAAATAATTACGCATTTCCCCAGAATGTTATTTCAGGGTTTTGTGTTATCTTTCCGGGATTTAATTTTGCCTAGCAAATTCCGCCTCCTCCCTCTGTTAATGAGTTGTGCAACAATTTCCAAGAAGTTCTCAGCAATGCAACTGAAAATATTTCTTTTAAAATATGTAAAATAATAATCTCCTAAATCTTTTTTTCTTATTCAACTCCAATACGTGTTTCTCTATTTACAAGAATCTGCATTTGCGAATATTCGAGCAAAGCTAAAGCACTTAAGCCGAGAACCCACACATCTCGCAAGGCAATGTGATGTGTTGTCGGTAAACAAACCGCATTCGGTGCACTTCCCATTGGATTGGTCATTTTTCTTTTCTTTTTTTTTGAGAAACGTGTCCCAGTCCATTGATAGCTGTGGCACATACGATATACGTTTTGATATGCAAATGGAGGTGACGTCTGTTGGTCACTGGAGCCGGAGAACCGTGGAACTGTAGAATTGTGAATATGTAGTATGAGAACCGAGTCACTAGAGCGAGATAAACCTTTTGACTTGATTGCCTGAAATGACAAAATTGAATTATTTTGATTTGAGCGCCGTCAGTGGGTGGACAATTAAATATTATTTCCGCCTGTTGCTTCTAGCTCAGCGTGTAAGCTGCGCTACAGATACAGATTCAAATTCAGATTCTGGTTCTGACTCTGATTCAGATACTGATTCCG
Organism: Drosophila tsacasi; assembly: GCA_018904565.1. NCBI lineage: Eukaryota > Metazoa > Arthropoda > Insecta > Diptera > Drosophilidae > Drosophila > Drosophila tsacasi. Next base: position 15,842 of record JAEIHY010020077.1, on the reverse strand, counting down.
AGCAGCCTTAATTGGGAGTAGAGTCGGTTTCTGCGGCAGTTCGAGTCCGAGTGCGAGTGTGAGTACCAAATGAACGCCCCTGACATTACGCGTGTGTTTACCGAGCACTAATGCCTCGGCATGCCGTATGAGTCCAACGCAGCTCCACGCTGTTTATGAGAACGTTCTCTCAGCGAGAGTCAACGACTCGCACCTGCCCCTGCCTTGACATAAATTTGCATAATGCATAATGCCGGAGCCTCAAATTTCAATACTCGATCGGCTTTCGGTTTTGGCAACTCACTTGGCCATAAGTTAATTAAGAGCGTGTTAACTGCCCGGCCGGCGGACTCATTTCGGTTGGCCGAATGCCAGAACCGAGGGGATTTCCTATGTATGTGGATTCTACGAGATATGCTCGTCAATAGTCGGTTTCTTCCGATTGTTCGGGCTAGCTATAAATAGCTGAGTTGAGTTGAGTGGTCGGCTCGATGCCGATATTTATGCCCTGTAGCGCATTCGACACACTTTCTTTCTTCTCTGAGTGATCGGCGCACGGTGCGTATGATTGATTTTCGTACCACAACACTCCCGGTCTCCCACTTTCCCGCCATCCGCCTCATTTCCGCCGGCAATTGATTTGGCCAATATTTGCGCGGCCCGATCGAGCGCCACTCGACCGAACGTCTGCGACCGATTGCCAACGATTCAGCGAAATTAATTATTTTTATTATGATAGATCCATTTGATAATTCCCCGCGGAATCACCGACCGGCAATCGTCGGCTGTGACGACGACCCGTTGATTATGGCCACTTGGGATCGGGCTGGGCAAAGATTTATACAGGCAATTAATGTGCTTGAATGGTGTAAATTTATCAAGGGAAAGTGCCAGAATAGCTTAATGGCTTTATTAGCCCTTGTAATTATTAACTAACGTTTTGCGCGTGTTGGAACTTAGGAATCTTATGGTTTTTTACTGCACTTTATAGTTTAAGAAATTGTGGTGTTCTGTTGTATAATTAATTTTTAAATGTGGTAAAATCTTACTTAATTACACACAACGTTTAGACAATCCCTGCTTTACAAACTGCGTTATAATGTAATCTTAATACATTGATTTATCGAATTTAAGTATATTTAAATAATTTAAGTATTAATAAATAATTTAAGGTTTATGGAAAATTATCTTTGAGCACTCTGTTGATGAATTGATCTATCGGTTGGTCACAAGAATTATAATACTTCAATCAAGAATATTATAGCGTTTTTAAAGAAAGCCAATGTGCTTAATGGATTGATCCATTCATAAACTTCCTAGAACAACACCTGCTAATCAATAGAAGGACCATGTTCTGATACTTGAGACTGATTTCCCCCTAGGTAAAACTGTCAGTAGACCTTCTATAGAGAATTATTGGATCCTAGAAACGAAGTGTACTTGATGACTTGAGCCATCCATTGACATGGCGTCCATGTGTCCACGGGTTGATCATGTGATTACAAAGTACCGCCTGGAAATAGGTAGAACCACTAGAAGTTGGTCGTGTGCAAATTGGCTCCCTGCTGATAACTGCTAAATAAAAATATAAAATATCAAACGACGATCGAAAGGTGGCTATAAATTTCCTGAAATGCAGAAGGTGAGACGTAATTCGCAACTTTTAACCGGGATGTTCGTCAGGACTGGTCACATGCACACGGAATCTATTTTTTGCCTTCGATGATACTGAATTTTTTCAGCCAATTCCCAGCCGCTAATCGGCTAACGAACGAATCGTGATTGAATAAGCAGACGTGCCCGATTTGATTATCGCATATGGCAACAGGGCTAGTACGCCAATATATGCGAGGATGTGCATAAATAATTACACAGATGCCGCATTTATGACACTAATGAAACTGCAGTTATAAATTAAGTGTTATACGCGTTAATTGGCGAAAATCTGAAAACTTGATTGTCGTACGACTCGAATATTTCGTTTAACTGCTGGCTCTTGTCTTTTGTCTTGCGCTGCTGCGGTATTATGTCAATTTATTGCAACGATCGGCTGTCAGGCGATGTAACCGTTAACGGACTCGCGGTATCGGAAGGGTTAATTGCCTTGATTTAAGGGCGAATTAAGTCAGGCGTCGGGAGAGTGGAGCTTCCTGTCGGGCTCTGCCCCGCGCACCATCCCGCTGCTTAATTTAATCTCTACACAAAAGAAGAGAAATGAGCGAATTTTATCAGCTGTTGTATTTCATGCTTGAGCGTGTTTGTTTGCCCCGTTGGTATGTGCTAGTGGTATGTGTGATTTTAGCTACACGCTGTTGTCACTCTGTGTTTGCTTTGCTTTTGCCTCTGCCTCTGCCTGTGCCTTTGCGCTGCTGCCTTGCTGCCGGCTGCTATCGCGTCTTCCACTTTAAACTCAAAATAATAAAAAGCAACAAAGCTGTCAACCGAGCATTTCAGTTTGAGTTTAGCCGTCTTCGCAGAAAGTTATACACCTGCCGCGCTCTCTCGCTCACACCCGCTCTCCGGTCCTCTCTCTCCCTCTCTCTCGCTCTCCCGTGGCAAGATCGCCGAGTAGAGCGCCCCGAGAGAGCGTATTTAAACGCATTTCGTGCAACACAGCCGCTCATTGGCAAATGGAACACCGTTAAATCAGTTACTGAGCGCGTTTACCGTTACCAACTACCAAACTCTACAAACTAACTAAAACTCTACAAGCCGTGTGTGCTCCGCTGCTCTACGCAGAGCGTATGTTGTGAATATAATGAGCGCTTTTGTTTATTTCAAAATAAAAACCATTTTTGCCTTTCCCACCACAAAAAGAACGCATTTGTGATTAAGCGCAGTAAAGTGGAAGGAAGAATATAAATTATAAATAGCCAATAAATATCGAAAACCCATAAAAAAGTTCGCTGTTGTTTCAAGTTTACAAAATTAAAATAAAAACAACAACAACCGAAACCTGCCTCACAGTACACAAACACACACACACTCGCGCGCGTATCCCAGCGATAACGTCACCCGCTTTCGTCGACAGTATTAAAGTTAATCTGAAAAGTGCTCGAATCTTTTGTTTTCCTTAACGCAAATTTCAATTATAATAATTGTAATCCAACAACTGCGAAAATTATAATAAATAACAACAAAAAATCGGCGACAACTACAACAACTGTAGCCAAGGTTGCCGCGCTTTTATATCGTTTTTGTTGTGCGGAGGAGCTGTCAACCCAACATTTCTGCTCAGCCGCTGTTGCTGCCGACGTCGACGCCACTGTTGCCGCGTTGCCGTTACATTTCAGTTGCCATCGAATCGCCGCAAAATTGTCGCATAAAAACCAAACAGAGAGCAACAAAGCCGCAGCAGAAGCAGAAATTTACATAGCCACGTTATACAACGCAGCGCGTGCTTCGCTCCGACTGCAGATTGAAAATCCGGAATCCATCAGCATCCGCATAATTGTTGCTAACATCCCCGGAGAGTTACCCTTTCTTTCGCCAAAATGAAGCGTCTGATGACCTGGGAGCGCGATCTCGTGGATGCCATGTACGAGTAAGTGGCAGACACACAAACACACAAACATCCTACACAACGAGAAAACACAAAATGAACAAATTGATTGAATCTGAATGATTGATTGGTGGCTATTAATTCATTAAGCCAGCGAAAACATAATCTCAGAATATGATTTAAAAGCCAATAAATTAATGTATAAACCCATTCGAATGTGTGGGTTTCCTTGTTGCAAATGAAACGCAAATAAATAGTTTATATATTTGAAAATGAGTCTCATAAGTTTTTAAAATTATTATTATAATTCGAAATTGCTAAATCGTTTACGTTATAAACCAATTTATGCACTTATTTTTGAGGAAAAATAATAATTTACAAGAAACTTTAAAGCAATTTATCAATAAACCCAACAAACTTTATTTAGATTGACATTTTAGTTGATAACCTCATTTCTTTCCGTGTATGAGCCAGGTGGATGTGTGCCTGTGTGTTGGCTAAACGATTTCATTTATCACTTGTAGTGTAGCTCATTAGCAAATGGACAGGTTTCCAATTGCATTGTTTGAAAGCCGAGAAGAAGCAGCACGTGTAAAAGTAATTACAAACGAAACTAGTTTGTCTTGCATTGAACTCGGGCGCAGAGAGTGAACTTGTGGCAGGGACAGAGAGCAAGGCAACGCATCTGAGTTATTGCAGTGTAGAGTACAGTCCGAGAAAACAAAAAACAAAAAATCAAAATAAAAACAAAGCCAAACAAAACGAAAAGCATGGCATGGCAACCGAACTCTTATAATGTGTGCCATGCTGCAACAGCTGCTACTGTCGGTGTATAAGAGCAGCCACATGACAGATCTCAATTTCGATCCCACGCCAGGAGATCAAAATCGTCTCTTTCTCTCAAAGAGAGCTGCTCTCTCACAGGAAGCTCTCTCTCTCTCTCTCTCTCTCTCTCACCCATGTGCGCAATGCCCGCGGAATTTAAATGCCGGCGTTTTACCTTTATGAATAAACTGGAGGCCGGCGAGAAATGCTCAACGTGCATTTATTTACCAATTTACCAAGCTACCACTTAACCAACTTACCAATTTGGCGATATGCCACACGCACACACTCTTCGCAATTGGGCTTTGCTAAGGATTTCCACCTTAAGATACCTGCGATCGCGCCCCACGCTCCTTTGTTTGCTCGATTTATAAGGCTCTGTCCGGCTATTTGCGGTGCCCAAAATATATAACTATTAAGATAAGCGACATTCGGCAGCTATCAGCATATTGCTTATCTGGGGATTTTCAGGTGTTATGGCTAAGAAGGTCAAGGCTCAAATCTAAGTATTTAAATAAATATTTAATTAGAAGTTAACCTTCCGAGATGGGTAGAAATTAAATAATACAGTTATGAACAGACTGTACCACAGAAAAATTGTATCTTATTACTCGACTCTCTTCATTGCGTGTTTTAAGGTTAACAATAAAAATTTATTGATTTTAAATCTTTAGCGATGTGTTGGAGTTACCCTGAGCAAAAGTAAAAGTCTGCCCTGCAACCAAAATTCCGTGCAATAATTTTGCAATTAGTGGCGCGGCAATTTAACGACTTTCTGCTTTCGAGAGCCATAAAGCTAGGATTCCCGCCGCACCCTTTGCGCGGACTGTACTGCGATCGTTGTCTTCAGGTGCAGAAAGCGTGTAATCATTAGCTTAACAAGCGGCGCATGCCCACCGCTTCTAGCCAATGGCTTTCCCTGGGTCCCCGTTTTTTGGGCAACCTCTTTGCCAAGACCTGCTGACAAGGCGGCCCGTTGTCACATGGCCATAGTATTTGCCCGGTTTATCTCGTGTGTACTCCTCCTGCTATTATTTACAAGTGTGCCGTCGCAGGCCACGATTGCGGCAGATAAACTGAATTGCAAATGATAAGGTATACTACCTCCGGAGCTTCATTAGCACCTCAAATCGAGGTTGGGGCTCCGACTTGGGCTGGGCTTCGAGGCCCGGAACTCGTACATATATATATGTATCTCCCCATGCGCCAGGTGACTCATGATCACGACAGATACAAACCCGTCGCGCTTGTTGGCAGATACTTTTCCAGTTAATTTTGAACATTTCACCGATAACTTCATAAGCAAATATCGGCTGTTTCACATTCATTCCGCTAATATTTAAACTGATACATCTGTTTGGTATTTGCCGAGAATGGAGGAAGAAAAGGGCGCTTAATTTCTTTATTTGCACACTAATTGAGATCGCAATTCAAGGTGGAAACTTACTAGACGTAATCGGCGGCAATATCTTAACAAAATATCGACGATAAATAGACGTGCTAATTGCTTGCTCAATTTATTTGCTCTGTTTTGCCGAAGGCACACGATGTCAGCGTGACTCCGGGAGCTAATAATATCTCTGTGGGCTCTGGAGTAAATGTTTTCATATCGAATTTAGCGAGGATATTCTGAAGGGGCCGTGGAGAAAGGCCTATATTTGATTGTTAAATTATCAAACATCAAATCACAAAGTATTCAAATCAAATTACGAAAGAGCATAACTGTTTGCTGAAGAAATCATAAACGACTCTGACAGATTTCACTTGTCTTTCTCTAATTACCATAAAGTATGCCAGCACGACAAGCTAAGTCCATTCAAGTTTTTTACAACCTTTTTTAGAACACTGAACTTAGGTAGTATTGTCCCTACCATAAACATAAGAATGCTTCTGTTTCGAAAAGTCGGTGAACCCTGGAAACCTCCACAAGGCTTGGCCTATCTCTACGCACATCACACAGAAGCCGAGTGGTAGCAAGTCACTTGGCCTTTTACAATCTTCTCTTGGCTTCGTGGAATCTCTAGCTGACTACTTTTCACTGCCAAAAATAACAACGCTTTCCTCGGACTGTCAACAGTTTAGTCATAGGTATGGTCGTATCGCCGCCAAATAAGTCCGCGCCTATTCATAAGACTGTATATCTTTACACCGATATCAACACTTGACTACAAATGCGGCGATTACCTGGACAGGTGCGTCACAGCCTTGACGTCACAGGATTTCGCCTGATAACCTGTGGCAATTGTTTTGGACCCTCATGGGCCGCAAACTTTCCGTGTAAGAAATTACTCATGGGCATTATTGGCTTAGACGGTTCTGAGAGGTATGTACTTCCCTTGCCGAGGTTTATGGCCAGCAATCTTTTATAGTTCTGTGGTTCGTTCCATAGATTACAGTGGCCACTCGAGATTGGGGGAGCCGGAGCTCAGTGGGGCGCCATTTCTGGCCATGATGAATGGGCAGTGGAGTTGACTCCTTGGAGAGCGAATGGCTATAACCCCAAATTGGTTCATTCAACTTTTGGGCGATCGCTGCTATTGGTATTTCCCATGCGGGAAATTCTGGCTATTTTTGAACGAGCAAAGTGCGAGGCAGCCCGAACCGGTTCAGGGGGGATAAGTCAGAGAGAACACAAGATATATACCATATATATCTGGCACTGGCGGTCTGTCGCTATCTGCGTTTCGAAATTAAACGGCTAACCGTGGGGATAGGTTATAAGAAAAACATTTCCATACATATCAACTGACGCAGAGCAGCCTATAGACCCTGTTTGCCAATATGTGATCAAGTGGAGAGCGGAGATCACCTCCAGAATTCCAGATCCAATTCCCTATTAGAGCTAGAGAGTTTTCAGGGCCCATCATTGTCAGGTGCGACATGTGTCAATCGCGGGCAAACAGCGTTAATGAGGCAAACGGCGAACAGATAGCCACGTTCGCATCTGATAAATAGGAACTGGCATACCGCTCGCTTATGGCCACATACATGCATGTGTAATTAGGTGAAATGAGTAAATGAGGCGGCAGCCCAACAACAACTCATTGTGTAGCATTCAATTCTACACAACAGATATCGACGCTCGGATCGGGGATCGCAGGCGGGCGGCGGGACTAATATCAACACCAGCGAACACACTGAACGCTGCTGAATTTTGTTTGCAGCGACGAGGGCGAATTTCAATTTGCTTGCCGACAGTTGGCACAAAGTTGTTCGATCGCGCAGTTCACACAAGCGACAATAAAAAAGAATTCGACAAAAGCAAAAAAATAGAACAGAGGCGTGACATTCTACGCGCTTTACAAGTTAATTAACCGGGCGTCCGGCGCGGTGAAAAGTGGCTCGATTTGAAAGTTACCAGCAGAACTCCCACTCCCACTCCCACTCCCCCACTCCCTCGAAATGCTGAGATCTCGCTTGGGTGATTTATTGGGCTGCTCGGCCCGTCGTCGCCTCCTGATGAAACACTGCCTGTGCTTTATTTTTATAACAATGACAAACTAGCGCACAAGAGAAAACGATTTCGTACTCTTTTTTGTTTAGCCAAACGGGCAAAAAAAAAACACACTACAGTTCAATAATAAAAGCGCACACTTCTGTGCAGAGATCCGATCGCAACCAACAGTATTCTCCCTTGAGATCCCAGTGCCCGTCGCGTCGTAGGACCATCGATCACCGGCCCCACGATGTCTGAGCTGCGGCGCAGTTTCAGCCGGCTGTCCATGATCGTCTACAGAGCCACCCATTCCAGCGAGCAGTCGTGGCGCGAGGAGCTCCTCAGGTAAATCCCGGTGAGAGAGAGATCGATCATTGATTAACTCTTCGATTTGAAGACGATCGGCTAAGTGCCTTAATGCGTGGCCAAGCAAAGTGAGCGTGAAATTGAAGAGTGGATTAATTGATTAACTGATCTTCAATAAGTGGATTCTAAATGCCTGTAAAATGTTATTGATATGTGGTCAGAGATCAATTAGTAAAAGCATCTCCAAAAAGTGTGTCAACTTCAGGAACTTGTAGATCTTTATACAAGATATGTATAATTCATTCTTGTTACGATCTGTTGCATCAAGGAATACATTAAGTATATAGCTCCTGCTTGCACTTACCCTCTTTATGTCTTTGCCAACCTAGTCACGATTCCGGTTCGGTACAGACATCTATGCATCGTTGTCTGCAGTCCAAAGATCAGCTTTCCATAACTTGACGACGTTTCATAACTATTTGCAGTCAGACAGTCACCCTTGAAGGTTATTTAAACAGCTGAACTCGCCCCGATCTCGGAATACTTAAAAGCATGTGCACATATGTACATATAGTACAGCTAATGTCTATATGTACACTGTACATATATGCATCTGCGCATTTAGACTTATAATGTTTAATCGAATGCGGCATAAATATTTGCCTGAAAAGTCATTTCCATTTGCTTTTGGTGGTATTAGCCACCTCTGTTGATACATATAGTACAGATACCTATACCAGATCCGTTCTATATATGTTTAACTTTCGGATCAAAGTTTACATAAGGCCCATGAAAGGATGTTTTGTTCTCCTCCAACCTTTTCTTTCTGGCCCGAACTGTTCACGGCTTCGGTGAGTGGCCAATTGGCCTTTTCACAACTTATGGCGGATATATTCAGATTCATAATTGCACTTTTCACTTTTGCCATTTTTATTTTGGCAAAGCAAAACCAACAGAAATGAGGAAATATGCGCAGGTACACTGCGTTTCACTAGCAACAATCTTGATTTAACTTATCGCAACTTGCTGAATTAAAGGGATTGTAGTGTGAAAATATTGAATCATCGGAAGGGAAGCCTTCCGGGATTAGTTGAAGTTCGTGTACTGCGTTGGCGCCTTTCAATTACGAAACGTGCTGTATAACTGACTGACTGTCTGGCTTTATTCTGCTCACAATTCCCACTTTGATTTATGGACAGCAATTGCAGCACGTTGTCTATAAGGTACTGCATACATTCTTAAAGATATACATATGAATATCTTTACCGTAGAGTACTTCCCGGGGAAAGCTTTCGCCATGAATTTCCTCTGGGCCATAAAAGCGATACCAGATCCGTGACGTCAACTGGCTGTGCGGGATCCGTTCGGACTATGATCATGACCATGGTCAACTTATTTGCACCTCCGGAATATCGACACGGGCAATAACAGATGGCCCAATTGCATTGGCAAAACAATTCGCTGGCCATTAGCCAGGCGATTGAAGTGCACAGCCCCAGCCACAAGCAAAGTTGCAAGGGGATCACCTCCAGCCTTGCGCCTCCGGCGAGTTCGTCTTGTCGAAGGTTAGTTTTGTTTTGGCTTTTTGCTTTGACTGCGCCACCGCGATTAGCGCACACAGGCTGAGCTTTAATTGCAGGCCATAACCCAAGGAGCGCCTTATCTGGCCTCCTCCGGCTGTTAGATAACCCCTGAGTATTACGGGTATTTTTAGCTCGGCATTCTCTAGCTCGCTTCCCTATCTGTGCAAATCTTAAATATCAGCTGATATCATGTCGTTCGGGCGTTGGAGTTGACGCACTGCTTCATATAACCGCAGGGAGTGTGTGTCGCCCGTTCCATTGAACTTGTTTTACTTCGCCCCTGCGACAGCGACCGGTTTTTCCCCCAAGAGTCACAATATTGCATTTGGCAAACCAACAAAATAAAAAGCGTTTATAAACAATAACAATAACAATCGGGCACTCGGTGCTGAGCCGGTTTATTTGCATGAGCCAAACATCAGATTTAAACTAATGAACTCTAAAATGGCACTCCGTTGTCGCCCGGAGATTTCTACGAATTTTGTATTGAGTTGCGGGGACTCTGGGGAGCTATCAGTGTTCTGAGAAATTCTCTCACACATGTATTTTATCGAAATGATTTATTTTTTAATGAGCATGAACAGAGTACAATGTGAATGTATGATTAAGATGATTCATTGAATTGAGCCTTTTGCCAGATACTGATATTTTTTGCTTTGCTTTTAGCTGAAGTGATAATGGATAAAATCAGTTGTCTTTTTTGAGGATTTCTGAAGTACAATAATTAAAGTTTAAGAAAGAACTAACAAGGGTTTGTTGCTATGTTGGGATAGTTTTGGGTATCACTTTGTGGCGTCAGAATATCAGGTTGTGATTTAGTTAGTTCGAATTTAAGGAATTATTTTTAATTAAACTTCTTCTGCAGCATTTTGATTTAAAGAGGTTTCTGTGAAGCCCAAATCAATGTTATTTTTTAATGTCTAATAAATTTTCCATAATAAACAAACCTAAGATTATGCGAAATTGATACTGCTTATTTGGCTGAGTAAATGAGATTTGTTATCAATTGCTTAGAAATCAAAGCAAGAACTCCTACACGTAATTTTTTGCTCAAAATTGTTTGCAAACATTTCTAATTAAGTTATTTAAAGTTCATATTTGTTTGCTACATTTCCAAGGGGTTTGCTTAATTAGTGCGAGTGATTGATGCCCTCCAAATTGCCATTTCAAATCCATTCGTTTCGAGCGCGATTCCATTGCCTTCTGATTCCGCTGTGCCATTAATTAGTTCCTCCTTATCGGCTCCTCTCCCACTCGCGAGAGTTCGACTCAAGCCCCGCCTTGGGGCCGATCGCGTAAAGCTCAGTTCCCCAGTGTGTTCGGGGGACTTTTGCACATTCTAGCGGAATTTCAGTGCACAAAGCGAGCTGATAAAGCGACTGAAATAAAGTAAATGAAACAAAATCGAAATATAAATGGACATGTAAATATATGAATGCGAGGCAAAGTGAAAAGAAAGCTGAGTGCAGCAGTCAGCTCAGCTGTTGTTGTTGTTCCCCTCGCGCCGAGGCTGCTTACAGCTAGCGATTAACCATAATACCGTTACTGCCGATCCAGAGCGGAGCTTCCGAAGACGTCCGATTGTCTCCTCAGTGCTAATCCGACCCTGAGCCGCTAATAACCTAGCTCTTGATGGTCTAGCGGATCCATCCCCAGTCTCACACCATTGATAATCCCCACCAAAGTTCCCAGTGATCGCGGTGAATGCGGATCCCTGGCACTCGTAGTATCGCCGATTGATAGTCCAGGGCTCTCCATGCTGTTCTTTATCGGTCTAGTGTTCGTAGTGTGCCTCTCGAGCGTTTCGCTCCAAGCAATGATTTGGTAAATTGATCAGCAATATCGATAACTATTTGTATTATCGGCCAGAACGGGGGAGACAAACGTCAGTGGTTTCTTGTCTTGTGACTTCCTGTTGTTGGCCATCCTTTATCGCACCGGACAAAGGCCGGCCATAATCGTCTGGCAAAGGCATGTGTCTGGGTCTGGGTTGTGTGCATTGTGCTGGGTCTCAGTTCTCTTTGCTATTGTTTTAAGGAGTCTGTTCCAGAGTCTAGTAATTTATGGTTCAAGCAATTGCACTGTAAATTGATAACACATTGCACTTTTCGCTTTTTGTTGTTTGGTGTTGTTATAAAATTTAATTAGCACAAGAGCTAAAAATGTGGGCGTATTTTTTGCATCCAGCTAAGGTCTGTTCCGTATAAACACAATACAAATACTTATAGTAAGTAGGGAATAAGGAAATATTCCATAACCGAGATAATCATATGCAAAATATATAAATGGACAGATATCAGTATAATTTATTTATTATAAATATTTATTTGGAGGCTCTAAATTTAGAGGCTGTGCATTGGCATTTTTTACAAACAATTAAAGAGTTATAGGGTAGAATAATTTTATTTAATATCTTTGAATGCCTTGCAAGTAGAATTTAGATAAGAAATGTTCTCCGCGTTACAAACAAAGGCGGTGTTGCTTATTAAAAATGCAGATAGAAAATAGGTAGCTTAGCTATTATGAACGTGTTGTGTAAATCCAACCGCTAATAGACAACAGGAGCTTCCCGCAGTGCTGCTGAAAGCGAAATCCCCAATCAAACCGAACCCTTAGCCAAGAAATCGAATCTATTTGCGTGCCATGTGTATTAATGTGTCAATCTTCGCGTCTTGCTCCCTTTCAGGTACCGGCAGACACGCTTCAGCTCGCGGCGTGTCCGAAAACGTGTGGTCTTCAAGCATGGCGAGTGCAACGTCGTGCAGGGCAATGTGGCCAAGAGGCGGCGTCGCTATCTGCAGGTGAGCGTTCGACGGCCTCTCGGGGCGTGGCAGTGCGTGGCCAAACATCTATATGCACATGTATCTATATCTGTTTGTTCCACTTGAAACGAATTTATATTTAGGTCTCTTCTCGGGCTCTTCCGTCGTTTGCGTAACTCTCACCGCGATACTTTGCCTGCAATTATGTAAATTGATTTGTCCTTCTTGCAATCGAGTCCTTGTTGTTTTGTAATTCCCTGAAAAGTTCTTTAAAATATAACTTTGTAAATTTGAATTGCCATGTGTGCCAGATATATAATTGTTATTAATTTTTTCATTACAATACTGACCTTCAACATCATCTTCCTTATATTCCAGGACATCTTCACGACCCTGGTGGACGCTCAGTGGCGCTGGACGCTGCTCGTTTTCGCTGCCAGCTTCGTCATCTCGTGGGCCTTCTTCGGGTTTATTTGGTGGATCATCGCCTACGCGCACAATGATCTGGAGTACATCCTGCTGGAAAATAAGTCGCCCGAGCTGGTGGCCAATATGACGCATACGGTGTGCGTGACGCAAGTGAAGAGCATGATGACCGCCTTCCTGTACTCCATCGAAACGCAGACGACGATAGGCTACGGCAATCGGTACGTGACAGAGGAGTGTCCGGAGGCGATCTTCACCATGTGCATCCAGTGCATCACGGGCGTCTTCATCCAGGCCTTCATGGTGGGCATTGTGTTTGCCAAGCTGTCTCGCCCCAAGAAGCGCGCCCAGACGCTGCTCTTCTCAAGGAACGCGGTGATCTGCCATAGGGACGGGGTTCCATGCCTGATGTTCCGCGTGGGAGACATGCGCAAGTCCCACATCATTGAGGCTCATGTGCGGGCCCAGATCATCCGCAAGAAGGTGACGAAGGAGGGCGAGGTGCTGCCCTTCTACCAGCAGGAGCTGCACGTGGGCGCCGACGGGGGCGAGGATCGTCTGATGTTCATCTGGCCGACGACGATAGTGCACAAGATCGATCGCAACAGTCCGCTGTACATGCTCACTGCCTCGGATATGCTGAAGGAGCGCTTCGAAGTGGTGGTTATGCTGGGTGAGTTCGGATACCCCTAGGCCGCTGGTGATGTAAACTAACTGGGTTTCCTTTTTCAGAGGGCGTCATCGAGTCCACGGGCATGACCACACAGGCCAGGAGCAGCTATCTGCCCTCGGAGGTGCTGTGGGGCCACCGCTTCGTGAACGTGGTGTCCTTCCGCAAGGAGACCGGCGAGTACGAGGTGGACTACACGCTCTTCAACAACACCTACGACGTGGACACGCCGCTGTGCAGTGCCAAGCAATTGGACGATCTCAAGTCGGAGTACACGAAGAGCGCCAAGAGCTGTCCCGGCCTGGGAGTCAACGCTCCCTTTGCGGACCGCACTCTCTCCGCGAGCCTGTTCCAGCGGATCGCCTCAGCCGCGTCGGTCGATCACCTGGATCCGGCCAGCGACGAGTCCCTGGACTCGGGTCGCCTGCAAATACGCTCCCATTCCATTCCCAACGGCGTGCTGGCCAGCGAGCTGGAGCCGCTGAATAACAACAAGCACGGCGCCTCGTTCACCATGGGCGGACTGACCATCACGACGACGGCGCCCAGCATCCCCAACCTGTCCAGTATTAACGAGAAGACCAACTCCGGTAATTCCATAAACAGCAGCAACTACAGCAACAACAACAGCCTCAGCACGCTGGCCGGAGGAGGCGGAAGTGCTGCCAGCGGACCCGGAGGCGGGGTCACCATTGTCTCCGGCGCTGGCAACGGAGGCCGCCAGAAGCAGTCGAATCCGCGTCGACTGAGCATCAAGCAGGACCAGCTGCCCATCGATTCCATTTGTTGATATTATTAATTGCGAGGCGCAAGGAGTCGGTGCTCTGTCCGCTGCCCTGGCCGTCGTTAGTTATCAGTTAGCTGATGTTGTATTCTAGTTAAGCATAGGCGCTCCCACTACAGTTCTAACTCAAACTAAGCTATGCGCGATTCCATGGAGCTCATCTGTCATAGCCATAGAGCTGCTGCAGCTGTGAAACCCGTCAAAGTCCCCTCCTTCCCAAATCCCCCGATGCTGAAGTGGAGGCAATCTGATTGTTACCCACCCCCTAAACTATCCCCCGTAACTAATGTATGTATAGGCTAAGCCGATGAATGAATGGTTCGCACGTTGTTAGCTTTACTCGTATTGAATTTACTATATAGCTAAGTTACAAATTGATATTACCGCGAGATAAGATGTGAGAGACACGGAAACCAAAATGCTGCAACTTCCTCGTAAGCTTAGACCTCTAGAGAAATGTATGTTAAAGCTCACCGAATCGATCCGTATGTGAATATGAATATGAATATAATGAAATATAATGCGAGGACGCCACGGAATTGTGAATTCCCTTTTACCCGATAATTGTCGTTACTCCAACGATCTAGATAAAGGAATTTTACTATCAATACTACTGTTTCAAAAACACACGAGCTTCAATTCTAGTAATGAGTGGACAATAAAATTGTACGAGTATGTGAATGTTTGATTGATGTATTTTAGTTATAAGCGGCATAAAGATTGTGAAATTGAAAGACGGAGAATATACCTAAAAATGAAACCAGAACTAATGCAATTTTACCTTTAATTTGTGTTTTACGGTCGATGGGAAATGGATATGACTTTAGTCAATCGTTTTTTTTGCCTAAAAATCGAATTGCGTCGTTTTTCATCATATTTTCATATAGTCTGAGATGTGGTAATTATTTTTGAATTTCTCAAAAATATAATATTAAGGAATGTTTGATAGGAACTTTAACTAACGTTGAATTTATCAAATCTAAAATACAATTTGTGTTCGAATTTTTTTTTTTTAGAAGGGGTAAATCATAAACTTGTGATAAATGAAACAAAAATTAAATATTGAGTATAAAATGCAGAAAAGTTGGCCTTTAAAAATCAAGAAGAAAACACCAAACTTAACTTAAATCGGTTGTGTTTAAGCCAAGTTATGATCTTAACAAGAAAGGAAGCTTACTTCGGCCCGCCGAAGTTTATATGGTATACCCTTGCAGCTCACAATTGGATCGTTATAATTTAATCTAATTCCGTTCCTATGAATGTACTCCGATCTTGGCCATAATACAAAATGGTCATATCTCAAATTATATGAAAATATGTTGAAAACTGGCTAAGTTATAATTTTTTTCCTCCAAATTTTCTGATCGTTCCAATGGCAGCTATATGATATAGTCGTTCGATCCGACCCGTTCCGACTTATATAGTGAGAGCATATAGAAGACTATCTGCAAAGTCATTCAGATAACTTAAAATTGAGCGACTATTTTGCGTAGAAACGGACATACGGATGGACGGACGGACAGACGGACATGGCTAGATCGACTCGGCTGTTGATGCTGATCAAGAATA
>JAEIHY010020076.1:13804-27447 GCA_018904565.1 Drosophila tsacasi | reverse complement strand
GTTTTCCAAGACAAAACATTTACCTATAACTTCCACTTATATTTCAGCTCCAACGAGAAGGCGGCATGGAAGTGGTGGACTGCAACAACCAAGTAAAGACAGCGGCCAGTTACTTCAACAGCTCCTGTGCTGTGTACTCGCTCTCCGATAAATATAATCCCATTGGCGACAACTCCGACAAGTGAGTTCCTCAGCTCAGCTATATTTTTAAACCTCAACCTAATACTTTACTTTTCACCAGACTCTGCACCCTTTGCACTGGCAAGATTCCTGGTGGACGCTGCTCAGCTGCTGATCCTTACTACGGCTATGAAGGTGCCTTTAGGTGTCTTTTGGAAAAGGGAGACGTTGCCTTCTTGCGACACTCGACAGTTGCGGAAATGCTGCAGAGCACAGAATTTAGTGAGCAAATAACTACGAAACTCTCGAGGATTTGAAACTGACTTTAATTTACTTTCCTAGAAAACGTGCAACCCAACAATTTTGAGCTGCTTTGTCGCGACGGTCGTCGTGTTCCCATTAATGACTACCGGCAGTGCAATTGGGGCCAAGTGCCCGCCGATGCCATTGTGACATCTTCTGCGCGAAGCTTTGCCGATCGAAAGCAATACCAACAGTTCCTGAAGCGCATTGCGGAGCTGTACTCCGATGGACTCCGCGATGACCGCGGCAGGCAGAACGGACAGTCCGGGCAGGGATTCAATAACAACTTCGATGGCAACAATTACAATCAGGGACAGCAGGGACAGAGCGGGGCCTACGACCAGTTTAACAATAATCAATACGATCCCAATAACCAGTACAGGAGCCAGAATCAGTACGATCAGTACCGCAATGAACGCTTGGATAGCAGTTTCTCGGCGGATCACAACCCGCTGGATGGCACCAACACTTCCATTCTCTACGAGAAGTTCCGCATCTTTGAATCGAAGCGCTATGGAAAGCCCAATCTACTCTTCCAGGTGAGTTTTATCTGCTTGCTTTAGTTGGAGAGGTGTTTTTAGAGGAATTTCTTTGTTTATAGGACTCCAGCAGGGCGCTCACTGTCATACCCGAAGACGATCAGTCGTTCACCAAGTACTTGGGCGATGCCATACGGTATATTTACGGCATTCGTGAGTGCCCGGTGCCGGCGATGACCCTGTGCGTGACCTCCGAGAATGAACTGGAGAAGTGCATCAAGATGAGGGTGAGTCATGAGAAAGAACGTACAACTTGGGAATATTTTACTTATTTACCTCTTTACAGACCGCTCTTAAGGCTCACATCCTGAAGCCCGAGCTGATCTGCAAGAAGATGCATTCGCACATCAATTGCATGCAGTTCATCCAAACCGGAAAGGCTGACATCGCTGTCTTCGATGCTGGCGATGTCTACACAGGCGGGCTAAACTACAATTTGATTCCGTTCATGTCGGAGGTGTACAATCTGGGCGAACCGGAGTATTATGTGGTGGCTGTAGCCAAGGAGGAGGATCCCGACACGGAACTCACATATCTAAAGGGCAAGAATACCTGCCACACGGGCATCAACACTGCCGCCGGATGGACATATCCAATGGCTCACTTTATCTCCAACGGCTGGATTCGTCCCTATGGCTGCGACTCCATCCGTGCTGCCGCGGAATACTTCACCAAGTCGTGTGTTCCGGGTGCAATTAGCAGTGAATACAATACGGGAGTGCCTTACGACAGCATGTGTGACCTGTGCCACGGAACTAGCTACAGGTACTGCCGGCGCGACGCCTCGGAGGATTACTATGGACACACTGGAGCTTTCAGATGCCTGGTGGAGGGCGGCGGACACGTGGCCTTCATGAAGCACACCACGGTGATGGAGAGCACTGGCGGCAAGCGCAAGGAGTGGTGGGCCCGTAACGCGCTCAACGACGACTTCGAACTGCTGTGCACGGACGGAACGCGAGCGGAGATCAACGAGTACAAGCGCTGCAACCTGGGCAAGGTGAAGGCCAACGCCGTGGTGACCCGCGGCGGGCCCAGCTACAACGAGACGCAACTGAATGCGTACATCAACCTGCTGACCTATGCCCAACAGCTGTACGGCCGCAAGGATGTGGATGCCTTCAGCTTCAGCATGTTCTCCTCCCCGATCGGGCACTACGATCTGATCTTCCAGGATGCCACGCGCCAATTGCAAGTCATTCCGGCCAACAAGCGCACCTACGATGCCTATTTGGGCAGTGACTTTATGCGCGCGCGCCGCATCACCGACTGCTATGCCGGTGCCTCCCAGGTGGTCTTATCCTTGGGACTGCTCCTCGTGGGCTCCTTAGTTGCAATCCTCTAAATATTCCAATAGACATACTCGGTAAGGTTTTAAAAGTTCAACAACAAAAATGTACAAGAATCTCCAGCACAAAAATGGAAACATATCAGAAGTCTTACATTCCAAATATTCATAAGTTAAAAAAAGAAATCTTCAATTCCGTCCGAAAATCGAACTCCCCTTAGCCGAAATATTCTTGAAAAGGGCTATAATTTATATATATTGTAGAGCCTGTGCCTTAATATATAGTATTTGTTTTGTGTACGTACCAAATAAGTCCGTCCAAGAAAAAGTGTACCTAGAATTTATAAGCCGAATCTTTTACAAAAGCTTTTTTAAGTATACAAATAAAAAATATAACAAAAAGATTGCAAATTGTATCTTATTCTTATGATTGGCTCTATTTATGTTACCCAGCCTGTAAAACCGGTAAATTCAAACTACAAGTCAACAGATGTTCTATGGCACGATAGTTGGCAACGCGACTCTCTTAAAGTGTATGGCAACGCCGCTATTTTCTCCCTTTAATATGACTTTTTAAAATGATTTCAGACAGACTTTATTGAAAAACTGCAATTAAGCAGCTAGGTTTAGATTTCCCGCACCTTTCAAAATTGTTTTTCATTTACTTAATCATTTTAAATTACGCTAAAATCATTTAAAGCAGCAATGCAGTGTGACCAGCATGCAGAGCTGGCAGTAACGGCGGGGGAACGCAACGGTCACACCCACCTGCATAAATTCCATACAACTCGCAATTCGTAAAGATTCGAAAGCTGCTCCGGAAAACCGGACCCTTTCACCTTGCTTTGGACCAGTTGCGCCACCTTAAAATCTCGCAAAATGTCGATTAATCTTCGCACCGTTTACGCCTTCGCCCGGGAGATGTACCCAAAGGTTTCCACGGAGCACGTTCAATACGGAACAGCTGGCTTTCGCGGCAAGTAAGTTTCGGTTAATTAACGATCTAGCTGAGTTAATTATGAAGTTTTAACACCCACGCGCTGCATACGTTGCCGTGCGGGTTGTTTGATTGCCAAATGCCAGTGTTTGCTTAAAGATAAGTAATGTGATTGCATGCACCATGTTGTCGAAGCGGCGGCGGTTTATTTTTAGATATTGTTCACCTTTTATCAATGGACATG
Organism: Drosophila tsacasi; assembly: GCA_018904565.1. Lineage (NCBI taxonomy): Eukaryota > Metazoa > Arthropoda > Insecta > Diptera > Drosophilidae > Drosophila > Drosophila tsacasi. Next base: position 24,016 of record JAEIHY010020076.1, on the reverse strand, counting down.
CCCTTCTTTCGTTTAGGTGTAGGGAGGGGGTGTGCATGTGCATAGGTGCATACATACTGACATACAGTCGGGGTCATCGAAGTAGGTTCTAAAAGCGCAGGGTGCGTGGTTATCAGATTATTAGTCATAATGCAGCTTTATATTGATTTTATACTAGAAATAATTATCTATCTATCTATATAATCTATCTTTAAGTAAATACACAAGTTTAAGTATTAATTGTTCTGTTTTTTATTAAGAATAAACCATAAATAAGATAAAATCCCACTTAACTCCACTCTCCACAGGGCTGAGTTCCTCGATAGCGTGATGTTCCGGATGGGAGTTCTTGCCACCCTGCGATCGAGGTATCGCGAGGGCGCGGTTATCGGCGTTATGATCACGGCATCGCACAATCCGGAGCCGGATAACGGCGTCAAGCTGGTCGATCCCAAGGGTGAAATGCTGGAGGCCAGCTGGGAGTCCATTGCCACCGATTTGGTCAATGTCAGCGACCAGGAACTGGAGCAACATGTGGCCAAGATCATCAAGGATAACAACATCGATGTGACGACGAGTTCCCAGGTGTTTGTGGGCATGGACAACAGATACCACAGTCCGCGATTACTCAAGGCCGTGGCCGACGGAGTGATTGCCCTGAAGGGCAATGTCAAGGAGTACGGTATTGTGACCACGCCCATGCTGCACTACTTCGTGGTGGCGGCCAACTCTAAGGAGGCCTACGGCAAGCCCACCGAGGAAGGATACTACGAGAAGCTGATCAAGGCCTTCGAGCTGCTGAGAAACGGGCGACTGGAGAATGGCAACTACCGGAACAACGTCATCTTCGACGGCGCCAACGGTGTGGGTGCCCGTAAGATGCTGCAGTTTATCAAGCGCATGAAGAGTTCCTTGAATGTCACGGTTATCAACCAGGGCATCGGTCCTGGAAAAATCAACGAGGACTGCGGTGCGGATTACGTGAAGGTACAGCAGCGGGTGCCGAAGTCCATGCCCGAGGTGGAGCCATTTACGCGCTGTGTCAGCGTAGACGGAGATGCCGATCGGGTTGTGTACTTCTTCAGCAACGACAAGGGCGAGTTCCAGCTTCTGGATGGCGATCGCATTGCCACCTTGGTTGCGGGCTACCTAATGGAGCTGGTCACGCAGGCCGAGATCGATCTGAGGCTGGGTCTGGTGCAGACCGCCTACGCGAATGGGGCCTCCACCGATTATATAGTCAACGAACTGAAGTTCCCCGTCTCCTGTGTTCCCACGGGCGTGAAGCATCTGCACCACAAAGCCCTGGCCTACGACATTGGTGTCTACTTCGAGGCGAACGGCCATGGAACGATTGTGTTCAGCGACAATGCGAAGGCCACGATTGCCAGGGCAGCGGAGACCAAAGAAAGTGCCAAGACCTTGCTGCTTCTCATCGATCTTATCAACGAAACCGTCGGCGATGCCATCTCCGACATGCTGCTGGTCGAGACGATCCTGAACCACAAGGGCTGGGATGTCCAGGACTGGATCTCATCGTACAATGACCTGCCCAACCGGCAGCTCAAGGTGAAGGTGCAGGACCGCAACGTAATCGAGACCGCGGATGCCGAGCGGGTGTGTGTGAAGCCCGAGGGTCTGCAGACGGAAATCAACAAGGTGGTGGCGAATTACAAGCGGGGTCGCTCCTTTGTGCGACCCTCCGGAACGGAGGACGTGGTCCGAGTCTATGCAGAAGCGGCAACAAAAGAGGTAATTCCTTGCTAACAAAATTATATCGAAATCTCTTATAATGCATCTAATTTTATCGAAGGACACGGATAACCTGGCCTACGAAGTCGGAATTCTGGTGCAGCAGCTAGCGGGTGGCGTGGGACCCGAATTGACGAAGCCAAGCAGTGCCCATCTTTAATCCTTAAAAACGAATAAACCTCAAAACGAAGTAAACCAATTGACACAGGTCCTGAGCAATAAATCTCTTTACTCTAAGGTGCTCAATACTTACGCCTAATTTTACGTAAAAAGTCCTAAATTCAAATGCATTTATATACATGTACTTGTTCCACTGTCTTCTGTGTTCTAAAGATGAGATGTGTTTTTTGTACCGCTAAAAATATAATGTTCTAGTTATTTTAATGATGTGGGAGCTATTTTTATTTATACATTTACAACACTTTCGAGCTAAACAACTAATACATTTGGTTATTATCTATATTAACTTGCATTGTACATTATAAATTTTGAAAGATCAAATGTGTCGCGCAACGGAAATTTTTTTTATTGTTTTGAAGTGTGACCGTTCTTTCTAGTCCTTGTTCGGCATTATTTGCGGGCCAATGCTGCGGTCATACTTTGTTGATAACCGGCAATATTTGAAACACAATATTCATTAACCCATTAATTATTCGTGTTTTAATAATAGTTATCCCTAGGCCATATCACCTAACGTTCTTAATTAATATGTCGGCTTTTAGTTTATAACTAGTTGTTAGCTTTATATAGATAAAGCTATCAGCTTTATAAATAGGATAAAATAGTTTTGGTTCGGACTTACCCTTCATCGATGATTAAGTCCTTTCGAGTGCAGAGGTTCTTCACACAGTTATTAACACAATTATTTACACACTTATTAATACACGATTATTAACACTGAACTGAACAGGTGGAAAGCCGCTGACACACTGAGGCTTCTGCGGCGAGGCGCCTCTATTTATAGGCGTGAGAAATGGAGAAAGAAAGAGAGATAGATTGAGGGAAAAGAAGAGAGAGAGAGAGAGGGAAATAGAGAAAGAAAGAACATATAGAGAGATATAGAGAGAAAGAAAGAGCGAGACAGAGAGAGAGAGTGTTAGATAAAGGGAGAGAATAATAGACCCTTCAGTACCAAAATTCCCCGTCCCCGGGTTTTCACCGAGGCATGTTCGAAAACTTGTTCGAAACAAAGAAGGCTCAATAAAAATCTATCTGCGTACGGCTCTGTCTCTCGAGAGACAGAGAGAGAGATAGGTCGAGAGAAAAATAGAGAGAGAGAGTGGGGGAAATAGAGAGAGAGACTTATATAAAGAGAGATAGAGAGAATGAATGAGAGAGATCGGTGGAGACAGAGAGAGAGTCAGATAGATGAGAATGATGGATCGAGTCAGAAACGTATAAAGACATGAGAGAGAGTGATAATTTGAGAAATACAGTCAGAGTTTGCGATAGATATTGAGATAAAGAGAAACTGTCAGAGAAAGAATGAAACTCAGAGAAATAGGTATATAGAGATATCTAGTGCAAATATAATTATTTCTTCATTAAAGTGAGTTACGCGTTGTCATTAGTCAATTGACGTGACATTAGCTCGAGAATGATAGATTCTCTCTCTCGCTCTTTTTCTCTCGATCTATCTCTTTCTTACTCCATTTCTCACAACTATAAATAGAGGCGCCTCGCTGCAGAAGACTCAGTATTTCCGCGGCTTTCCACCCGTTCACATAATCGTGTATTAAAAAGTGTGTTAATAACTGTGTGAAGAACTTCTGTACTCGAAAGGACTTAATCATCGATGAATCTGGGCCACGTCAGCGGTGTGGCGGCGATGAAAGGTAACTGAGTGTCCTTTACTGCGGGTAAGTCCGAACCAAAACCATTACCTTTTATCATATATATAAAGCTGATAGCTCCGGTAGGTATTAGCAATCGAAATTATTTATTTATATAAATAGCCAATTTATTAATTAAGAACATTAGGTGATATGGCCTTGGGACAACTACTATTCTAAAACGAATAATCTGTAGGTTAAGGAATATTGTGTTTCAAATATGTTTTTGTTGACATTGAATTCAGATTTTTAAAATATATTACAAAATTGTACGATGCATAGATTTATCAAATAATAATATCGATAATTCGATATTTGGGCAAACAATAATTCGTGATATAAATATACCATCCTTAGAAAAAATATCGATACATTGATATTTTGATATATTTGCCTTGCTGTCACTTGGCTGATGCAATTTGCAGTTTTAACACAAAATTAAAGTTATTTGCAGACCAAGGAGTATTTATAAAGCAAAATCACAATGGACGCGGAAGACGTAAGTTATTTTTTAACGCCAAGAAACACTTTCCCCGCGAGAAAACTTGGCCTGGAAAGAGGGTGCATACGTATGTCTTCTACATGTGCGCAATTGTATGTGTATGTGTATTTACAATTTTTGTATGAAAACGGCGAAAAATGAGGTTATGTTGGCCTAATCCGGATTTTAACATACGAATTCTTATTTAATTTTGCAGGGTTTTGATCCCACTTTGTTGAAAAAGAAGAAGAAGAAGAAGACCACCTTCGATCTGGACGCCGCGTTGGGTCTGGAAGACGATACCAAGAAGGAAGATCCCCTAGATGAGGCGTCGGCGGATGCAGGTGCCGCTGAATTGGAGGACAACCTAGATCTGGAGAGTTTCGGCAAGAAAAAGAAAAAGAAGAAGAAGCCCTTCAATATGGACGAGATCGAGGCGGCAGTGCCGAGCTTCGGCGGCGACGATGCCACAGCGGCCACGGAAGAGCCCGAGGAGGAGGAAATCAATCTGGACATGGACTTTTCTATGGCCAAAAAGAAGAAGAAGAGCAAGAAGAAGGATCTGGACGAACTTTTTGCCGACAAGCTGGACGATGACAAGGGAGAAGACAAAGAAAATGGTATAACTAATTGATTTTCATAAGCTTGCCGAAGGTTTCAATAGTTTTCCAAGAAAACTGCATGTTAATGCTAATTATTTGATTTAAGATGGTTTTTAAATTAATAACTCTTTGGTTTTATCGTATTTTTATCGACTTTCTTTCCCTTTCAGTGGAAGACAATAGTTCAACCTGGGCTGGTTCCGATCGTGACTACACATATGACGAGTTGCTGAAGCGCGTCTTCGAAATTATTCTCGACAAGAATCCGGACATGGCCGCTGGCCGCAAGCCCAAGTTCGTGATGCGTCCGCCCCAAGTGCTGCGCGTCGGTACCAAGAAGACCTCCTTTGCCAACTTCATGGACATTGCGAAAACTCTGCATCGCCTGCCCAAGCATCTGCTCGACTTTTTGTTGGCCGAGTTGGGAACGAGCGGTTCTATGGACGGCAACCAGCAGCTGATTATCAAGGGTCGCTTCCAGCCCAAACAAATCGAGAACGTGCTTCGGCGCTACATCAAAGAGTATGTCACCTGCCACACCTGCCGCTCTCCGGAAACGATACTGCAGAAGGACACGCGTCTATTCTTCCTGCAGTGCGAATCGTGTGGCTCCCGCTGCTCGGTGGCCAGCATTAAGTCAGGTTTCCAAGCTGTCACCGGCAAGCGTGCCGCCATTCGAGCAAAAACAACATAAATTCTCCTTATTTAACAAAATGTTTGATTTTTTATTACCATTAAAATTTCAATACAAAAAACGTTTATTTGTTTGTTGCAACTTGCGTTGCACTCTCGTAATTGTGATGCCAATTTAACAAATGATCGGCAAAGACTATTTCTAGTTTCCGGGATGAGCCGCTGTCTATGAAAAAGGAAAAGGCATCCAGAGCCATTTTTCCTGTGAAATTATTCGGTCTTCCATGCAGAAACAAGTTGTGGCCCCTCTTTATGGGTGCGGGATCTATGTACTCAATGGCAGCCCCCAGCAGGCGGATCAAGCTCTCGGCTATGGGTTTGAAGGCTTCGGAAGAGACCAGCGACGTGGCTTCTGCGTGGAGGCAAGAAATATTTTGCTTTTTGGCCTGCCCCTGGCTTATACTCGCCTCGAGAACTGCGGTGCTATCATCGATATGGTATTTGTTAAAGATCTTGTTGGGCGCTCCGATTCCAGCGACAAAAGCGTACACAATGCAGGTGCGAAAATGAATGGGATTGGAGGCGTTGTTTAGATTATAAGTAATAAAAACATTTGGATTTTCTGGATCCTGAGTTGCCCGTACAATGTGTGCCAAGGTCAGCGGTATATCTTCGTGAATTTTTGGTCCCGACTTGGCAGAATCATTTGGTTGGATATTAGCTTTAGGCGGGTTCTTGCGAATGATAAAATTGTCAACTCGATCTTCGACATCAAAAAAACTTATGTCAGAATCCATCACTAAAATCAAAAGAAGCTATTAACATCAAATTAATGTACGGCTGTTTGGAGTATATGAAATATTTACTCAACTGGTTATTTTCTTCGGGAATTCATCAAAATATTATAAGACTCATTACCGCCTGCTTTTGATTACCTATGTCTATCGATGACTATGTTTATCGACTGCACTATCATGGGTAGTACTACTAAGGGGTTAAAAATTTTTAAAACTGGTATATTATAAAATATTTCAGAAAACATTTTAAAATAATTATTTTAGGTCATAATAATAAAGATTACCTCTTTACATTTTAATATGTGCACATAATTGAGTTCAAAAAAATCACCCCCTTTTTACTGACTCAAAAAGTTTTTACTACGCCCCTGCGTGTAATTTATTGAAAATAGGTTAATTAAATTTGAGCTTAACTGAATACCCCCGACCCTTAATAAACATTTAACTATAATAAAATATAATCATAAACAAACAAATTTAATAATCTTAATTGTCTATTTCATCACAAATCTAAATTCTTTGTTCAAAGTCAGCAAGTTGGCAGCCCCGTTTTGCGCAGCCCTGTGTGTTTCTAGTTGCGAGTCTTGTGAAATTACGAAAAAGTACACTTTGTGCAAAAACAAGCAGTCAGATCGAAGCATACGGTATCCTTGGAATGTCTGGTGGTCCATCCATTACGCTTAAAAGCCAACCCATCGATGGTAACAACACTGGGAATGCTGCTGCGGCCCAGCAGCAAAGTGCGAATGGCGCAGCATCTGGATCCTCTGCCCCCGCCGCTGCTTCTGCCGCTAGCAGTCAAGCCCAGAACCATGGCAACGGCGGCGGAGTAGGCGGCGGGAATGCTCCGCCGGAGGGTACACGGCAGAATAGCCTCCAACGCATCCAGCAGCGAAAGCAGAAGGTATTTAACCTACCTGTGGCCCAGAAACTGGCCAAGCTCTCGATGTACTCGTCCTGCCAGTCGGAAGGATGCCGCTGCACGGGCTGGAAAACTCCCCAGGAGAACCGTCACCGCGACGTGGAGTCCTCCTACTGTCCGGAGTTCAACGAGGAGTGTCGCAACTCCAGCTGCCGCCACCCCCTGCGATCGCACATCGCCCATCTGGACAATATATCCAGCTCCAGCATGGACGAGCTGCTGGGCGCCATCATCGACATGGAGAACCTGTTCATGTCCATGCAGCGGGTGGAGGACGAGGACACCAAGAAGGTCTATCTGTATCTCTTCCGATTGCTGCGCCAGTGCGTCCTGACGCGCCAGCAAGCTGTGATCCGCGGTCCCCTGGGAGATCCTCCATTCGAGTCGCCCAGCATCACCAAGGCGGTGCTGTCGCTGGTCTTCTACAAGTACAACCACCTCAATCCGACTGAACTGCAAACCATGACCGAGGTGGCCAAGACTTTCCTCAACTTCCTGAATCACTACAACTTTGAACCGCCGTCGACGAGGCGGGGAGATCTCACCCACGAGGATGCCTCCAACTACAAGATCAACTACACGCGCTGGCTAGTCTTCTGTCATGTGCCCGCCTTCTGCAACTCCCTGCATCAGTTTGAGACGTCGCTGGTCTTCGGGCGCACGCTACTGAGAACCGTGTTTCAGAACATGTCCCAGCAGCTGAAGAAGAAGTGCATCTCGGAGCGAGACCGTTTTCCCGAGGACAAGCGGTCGATCATCACGCAGATGCCAAAGTTCCTGGAGGCTCTGCGGGCCGAGCTGCTGAAGGACGACTCACCGATCTGGGATCCCACCTACCGGCCACCCAATTCGTTTGTCATCCAGCAGCGGAAGAGGCATCAGGAAGTGGCGCCCGCAGTAGCTCCTGGTGTGGCGTCTGTGGGCGGCGCCAAGCGTGCCAGTGTGGGTGAACCTCTGCACAAAAGGATCAAGAAGGAGCCGACGGATCGATGCATCAGGTTGTTTATAATGAAAGTCTTCCTTTGATTTGTATACTTATTAACTTCCTTTAGCGAGAACTTGGACGACCTGCCGACGGATGTGGTGATGCGCGCTATGAAATCGGTGTCCGAGTCGAAAACCACCAACAAGGCCGAGATTCTGTTTCCGGTAAATGTTTCCCGCGATGAGAATGTGAAGGCGGAGGAGCAGAAGCGCGCCATCGAGTTCCATGTGGTGGGCAACTCGCTAACCAAGCCGGTAGATAAACAGACGGTGCTCTGGCTTCTGGGCCTGCAGCTGGTGTTCGCCTATCAGCTGCCAGAGATGCCGCGCGAGTACATCAGTCAGTTGGTGTTCGATACCAAGCACAAAACTCTGGCGTTAATCAAGGAGAATCAACCCATTGGCGGTATATGCTTCCGACCGTTCCCCTCGCAGGGATTCACGGAGATCGTCTTCTGTGCCGTGACCATGTCGGAGCAGGTGAAGGGCTACGGCACGCACCTGATGAACCACCTGAAGGACTACAGCATCCAACGTGGCATCAAGCACCTGCTAACCTTCGCGGACTGCGATGCCATTGGATACTTTAAAAAGCAGGGATTCTCCAAGGACATTAAGCTGGCGCGACCCGTCTACGCCGGATACATCAAGGAGTACGATAGCGCCACCTTGATGCACTGCGAGCTGCATCCCAGCATAGTGAATACACAATTCATTGCGGGTTAGTTGTGGCCATTAAAGTGGGTCTGTTGGACATATTTTACACAGTTTTCCCTTCCTCCAGTGATACGTAATCAGAGCGAAATACTGAAGGAACTGATAGCGCAACGGCACAATGAAGTGCAGAAGGTTAGGCCCGGATTGACGTGCTTCAAGGAGGGCCTGCCCTCTATTCCCGTCGAGTCGATTCCCGGCCTTCGGGAGATCGGTTGGAAGCCACAGATGCGACCGGCACGTTCCGCCCGACCGCTGGAGGAATCCGCCGATCCAGAGAAACTGGCCACCTCATTTGCGTCCGTGCTGCAATCGGTACGCCAGCACAACACGGCGTGGCCCTTTCTGCGTCCGGTAACGGCGGCCGAGGTGCCAGACTACTACGATCACATCAAGTATCCCATGGACCTGAAGACCATGGGCGAACGCTTGAAGAAGGGCTACTACCAAACGCGTCGCCTGTTCATGGCCGACATGGCCCGCATCTTTTCCAACTGTCGGTTCTATAACTCACCCGACACCGAGTATTATCGCTGTGCCAACTCCCTCGAGCGCTATTACCAGACCAAAATGCGCGAACTGGGCCTGTGGGACAAATGATGCAGCGATTCCGAGGAGCTTTGTATAAAACCGAATATTTAATCTTCTTCACTTAACCGGAGAGCGTTATTTCTCTTATATTTATTTTAGAGTTTCCTTCCTACCAGAAGACACTTGTGTGAATTTCATGAATTCTGGATTTATATATACCCCTATATATCGTAATCGTAGTCGAGCACTTTGTCTGTCTTATTTATTTAGACGACGGGCTAGATTAAGCTTAAAATAAACTTTATCTGTATCACCTAATCCAGTAGAATCGGGTTGTAACGACTCTGCTTATGGCATCCTTGCGGTTATCGCGGTGAAAACTCAATAGCTTGGTTGGTTCCCATACAAAGTATAATCGGTTAGTGCATTTTCCGGGTATAACGACGTAAAATCATCGGTCCCTTGAAAGTCGCTATAAAGGGATATATAATATATACTAATAGAACAGTACAATATAATATCGTAACATTTGTAGTATACTAGGGGAGAGTGGGAAGTTATGAAACACGCTCCTAAAATTTTTATAAAAATTTGACGTCATAACATATATTATAACTGATAGAGGATAAAAGGAATGAATACAACACAATTACAATTTTTCACTTTTAAGGGGGGCGATACAAGTAATAGCCCTTTTTTATACCGTTTATACCGCGGGAATTCATTCGTACGGTGATCTGAAAATAAAATTGTAATTGGTACTTGTTCCTCAAACATGTATTTTCTATGTGAACCAACAAAAAATGGAAAAAGTAAAAAAATCGTAAATTGGCAAACTTAAAAATAAAGTCGATTTTGAACCCTTTTTTTCAATGGTTTTTTGCTCAAAAGGATTAATTTTTGAAAACTTTTTTGGAATGTTTGCGGTTCACATAGAAACTATCACTATAGAGTAGATGTGTAAAAAATTTCGTGGGAATCGGTT